>JAYJMJ010266946.1:0-33342 GCA_036873875.1 Laminaria ephemera | reverse complement strand
GGATAGCGGTGTATCGGGGTTAAGCTTATTTTGTTGGGGTTTTGGGTTGTCCGATTGAGCGTATTTTTTAAACGCGAACATGTGGGTGTTTGTTCGCGTTGGGTGAGTATTGATGTTGGTGGTTTTGGTTTTTGCTGGAAGATGCTTTCACTGAATGTATTCAGTTCGCTGATCGGAGATCGACTCCCACGGGTTGCTGCATAATCTAACGGGGCCGGGATTGATTACCTGATTTCTGTTCTTTTGGTGTGGGTGTGTGGTTAAACACATAAGCGCTTTTGCAGGCCTCTATGCCACCAAGCGATTCAATGCGGTTTTTCTGATCGGTGAAGCACTGTTGGTTTACTAATTCAGGATCACACATCTCACGCAAGCGGCGCTCACCTTCGCACAGAGCTTTTTCAATTTCAGGATCGTTGTGTTGCAGTAGTGCTAGATTTTCTAACTCATCGGGGTCAGTGTTTAGATTAAACAGTTGAGGCGGGTAGCCTACGTAGCAGACATACTTCCAGTGTTGCCAGCGGACCATAAAGGTGCCGGTGGTTGATCCGCCATCATGATATTCACTTAGGATGGTGCGCTCCGGATCATTGGGGTGATTGGCAATATCACGCAGCGATTGGCCTGGCAGTGCGTTGCTTTGTTTATCTGGAGTCACACCTGTCACATCAACGGCAGTGGCTGCAAGATCGAGCAATGATGTTGCGGTGGTAACTTGATGGCCAATCGGCACACCCGGCCCTGCCATGAGCATTGGCACACCGACGGATTGTTCATACATGACTTGCTTGGTCCAGTAGCCTTGATCTCCTAACATTTCTCCGTGATCTGAAACATAAATAACGACGGTATTTTCTAACTGACCGCTTTTCTCTAACGCGGTGAGTATTCGACCTGTGCAGTTATCCATAAAGCTGATTAATCCATAGTAGGCGGCGATAGCTTCACGGGTTTTCTGTTCATTGAAGGAGTCATCGTAATTGAAAAACCTGGCTATGTTTTTTAGTTCCGGGTGGTCAGGTTTGTTTTTTAGATCGTATCCGATGGGTAATTCGACAGTATCAGGATCATAGAGATTGTAATACTCTTGCGGGCAGGTTAAGGGGTAATGCGGACTCACCAGTGATACAAATGCAGCCCATGGTTTATCTGATGTTTGGCGCTGCTGTAACCATTGTTCAGCGGCTTTAGTAATATCAAGATCGTAGTCGGTATAGGTACTTGGGCCGACGCCCACATCGGCGGCAAGCTCAGAAGCCTGCGTATAGTCAGACGCTTCTTCCCTTAGTAATCCAATGGCCCATCCGACACCACCCACAACATGCATTGGCAGTATTTCCTGACTGAACCCGTTGTCGTCTTCTGAAGATCTGTAATGCAGTTTACCGATTGAAACCACATTAACCTGCTGATCACGACAATGCTTCATCCAGCTTCGTACCCGCCCATCAAATGGCGTTGCACTATCCCAATAGCCGTTTCGATGAACATAATCACCGGTCGCGACACTGGCACGGGTGGGCACGCACATAGGGGATGGCGTGTAAGCATTGGTAAATACTGTGCCACGTGCTGCTAAACGATCGAGATTAGGTGTTTTCACCATCGGGTGGCCCACACAACCCATGGCATCTTTGCGATGTTCATCCGACATGATAATCAGCAGATTTGCCGGTTTGGTGTTTTTGTTATTCATAGTCGACGGGCGTTTTCTTACGCGCTGTGGTTGCAGGGTACTTTGATCATACACGTCAGAGAGCGATGAAACGCAAGCGGAATTTCATGCTGCGACGCCGGGGTTCGGCGTATGCTGAATCCCGACACAGGTTCATTGATACGTAGCGAGTTTGCTGTGCAACTCCATAGCGATATTGAAGACTCTCCAATTCTGTCGAAACACAGACTCTTGTGCGACAATGCAGCAGAACTTGCAGGAAATAGACAGCAGAATGGATGATCCAGCAAAACGCGAAGCCAGCTATGAAGATCTGCTTGATCTTCCAGAGCATGTAGTCGGTGAAGTTCTGGGGGGCGTATTGCACACCAGTTCGCGACCGGCACCCCGACATGCGTTAGCCTATTCCAGCCTCGGCTTCGCGCTCGGCGGCCCTTTTCATCAAGGCATCGGAGGCCCCGGAGGCTGGTGGATTATTGATGAACCAGAGCTTCACCTGGACGCCGACATACTGGTGCCTGATCTTGCTGGCTGGCAACGAGAACGGATGCCTGCCCTACCCGAAAGCGCCTGGTTTGAGTTAGCACCGGATTGGGTTTGCGAGATACTTTCGCCCTCTACCGCTCAAACTGACAGACACGTAAAAATGCCAATCTACGCTCGGGCCGGGGTACAACACTTATGGCTGGTTGATCCCGACGCACGAACGCTGGAGGCTTATACCCTTGGCGACGATGGCTTATGGAAGCTGCTTAAAACAGTGGCGAATGATGAGCCGGTGAAACTACCGCCATTTGATGCGGTAAGCTTTTCTCTGGGCGGGTTATGGACGTAGGGCGGAATTATTCGAAGGTACATAAAGGCAATATTCTAGACACCCGACGGGCCAGCGAAGAACAGGTATTAGCACTCACTTACGTTTAGGGTTTCCCGCTTTTTTTTCACGCGCCCAGCATTGGTAGGTGTTTTATTCGGTGGTAATTCAGTGATAACTCTACGCAGTGTGCAACCGCTTCTTCTGCGACCGATTCATCCAGATTAATCAGGATGGCACGATTACCCTGAAACTTAAGCTGACCTTTGTAGAGCTCGCGGAAGGTCTCTACCAGACTGGTCTGGCACTGAAAGTAGATACCGCATTGATCGGGTGCCGATTCTTTCCACGCAAGCCTTACCGTGGCCCCCTTCTTAGCCAGATAACTGGGCTCACCCCACTTCAGGGTTTCTTCTAAAGGGCCAATGGTTTCTGAGTCTGCGGCGGTATCAAGAATAAGCTGCCGCAACTTCATTAGTTTTTTACGGGGTGCAGGCGGGTATTGTTTGTAGACCTCTGCGACCAGTTTGTTAGCTATATTACCCATCGCTATACCTTTTAGTGTTTCGCACTTTCCCTTGTCGGATAATTTATCATGATGACTCCCACTAAAGCCAACCCGAGGCCAATCGCTACCATCAGGGTGATTTGTTCGCCCAGAAAGATCACGCCAAGCAATACGCCTACCCCTGCGCGCAGATAAGCCTGGCTGGTGGTCCCGATAGAGCCCAGAGTTTTTAACAGTCGAAAGTAGATCAGCAAGGCTAGCGTGGTGCTGAACACTCCCATGGCGATGACTGATAATACAGCAGGCATTGATGGTGTGAGCGTCCAGGGTTTATCGATAATAATAGCGGCTGGCACGGTAAACACGACGGCCCATAGTATGGTGGCTGCGGCTGTAACGCTTGCGGGTAATGCATGAAATCTTTTTCCGTATAGCGCTGCAGTGGCATACATGGCCGCACCACCCAACGCTGCCAGCTGCCCGAAAACCTGTGTGCCCAGCCCTTTTAAAACATCGATGCCAATAATTAGTACTACACCGATCAAACCTAATATCACCCCTGCTATTTTTCGTGCAGGAATTGACTGGTCTTTTAACAGAACCAGAGAGATGATAACGACAAATAATGGCGAGGTTGAATTCAGTACCGCCGCCATAGAGCTATCAATATGCTGCTGACCCCAGGCCAGTACCGTCCATGCGCCAAAGCTGTTAAAAAAGGATTGCACTAACAGTTGCCAGCGCGTTTTTGACTCTGCAGGAAATACTTTACCCTGCACACGCACCACCAGGTAAAGTAGAGTGCCTGCAATAACCACTCGACTGGCGATCAACGTTAACGGTGGAATCTCTGCCACTGCAACTTTCATCAACGTATACGACGATCCCCACAATAACGCCAGCAATGCCAATAAAGCGTATTCGGGTAGCTTGTTGTCGCGGGTCAAAGTGGATTCTCATGGGTGGGCATTAACAATGCGCTATGAATTGCAAAACGAATCAGAGACTGAACTTCATGGTGAGAGTTTGCAGTGCCCAGAATATATTTGTCCGGTCTGATCAGTATTGCCTGACAGTGGTAGCGTTGAAGCAGGTCTTCAATGTTTTTTTGACCAGCGGAATTTATAATTGATATTTCTGTTGGTAAAGCGGGGAGCTGGCCGTGTAGTGTTGAATCAATACACAGTACAAGTTGATAGCCTGTTTCATCATCCAGCCTGGTCTGGTTGGCGAGTAGCGGCTGCGGCGCAAGCATGCCGCTGCTATCCGTATTAAATTCTGTTGATACAACAAAGCCATCACCCAATGACGGGGTAATGCTTTTCATTTCTGCTGAATCGCCTTTCGGGGTGAATGCCAGCCTCAGCCCTTCTTCGGTATCGCAGGCGTTGATAAGCCCGCCCAGTCGGATAGCAGTTTCGATATAGTGCATAACATGGGGGGCGCGTTCTGACTGATAAGAATCAAGCAATGCATTGTCTGCTCTGCCTGCGTTTATACAAGATTGAAGCTTCCAGGCCAGGTTGCTGACATCTCTGATACCGGCGCACATGCCCTGCCCCATAAACGGCGGCATCTGGTGCGCTGCATCACCAGCAAGGAATAATCGGCCGCTGCGCCAGGACGTTGCAATCATTGAATGAAAGGTATAGACCGCAACGCGTTCTATTTCGGCCTCGGCCGGGGTCACCCATTTTTTTAGCAGCGGCCAGACTGCAGCGTGTGTTGTTATATCTTGTTCGTCTTCATCAGCTTTGACGGTGATTTCCCAACGCCTTCGGTTACCCGGGCCACGTACATAAGTCGCCGGCCGATCAGGGTTGCAGTACTGAACAGTGCAAAAGCCGAGCTCTGGTTTTTCAGCCGTGAGCAATACATCAACGACCAACCAACGCTCACGAAATCCCAGATCGTTCACCTGAACGTTCATGGCTCGACGCAACAGCGATCGTGCTCCATCACAGCCCACGACAAAGTCTGCTGTGACTTTCTGAGTAGCACCTTTAGCTTGATACTGAATAGTGACCTGATCTGATTTCTGCTCAACGGTTAGTACAGTCGCAGGCTTAATGACGGTGACGTGATCAAACCGTTGCAGGCCTTTGCGCAGTACAGATTCCAGATCGGGTTGATGAAAGTGGTAACTAGTCTGCCATTGATGCTCACCTATGCCAGGCGGGCGCGGCCAGTCGAGTAGCAAGGTTCCGTCATCGCTGACAAACTGCATACCCGGGTTAAACGGTGCATTTTGTTCGACAAGTTCTGCAAGATTAATAGACTGAAACACACGCAGCACTTCATCATCAAAGTGCACTGCCCGTGGCAAGGCATAAATATCTGTTTCCTTTTCAAGTACCACCGTACTGATGCCGCAGACACCCAGCAGATTGGCCAGTGTGGCACCGACCGGCCCCAGGCCAATGATCGCGACATCATAGTGTGATGATTGATCGGGCCCTAAACGATTCATTTTGAGTTTTTAATTTGCTCAAACATCCAAGGGCAATCTGGCAACAGGGGTGCCTGTAATCCATCGGCTGCGGCTTGTAAGCGCATATCGCGTAAACGTGCACGTTGAGTTTCTGATAAATAGAGCCGCTCATGCCCCCAGAAGCTGGGGCCGATTGTTGTCTCGTGAGGTTCCCAGGTTTCAGGATCAATGACACGACCACCCCAACCACTTTCCACAAAAAAATCAGAGGGCGTATGTGCATAGAATGAGGTCATATAATCATTCGTATGACGACCCAGCGTGTAGGCAATTTTATTGTCTTCGAGTTGTGCCAGATCGTAACCCTGCCCCACATCATCCAGATTCTGAAATTCGACCATAAAATGATGCAGCCCTGCGCCACCGCTACCGATCATCGCGAAGCTATGGTGCCGTCCGTTTACATGGAAAAAATACATCGGGTATGGTGCCAGACCGTAGTCACTGACATGAAAACCCAACAGGTCACGATAGAACGGTAACAGAGAAATTGCATCGCGAACATGCAACACCACATGGCCCATCCCGTAAGGGCCGGTACTAAACCCTGACACAGGGCGACCGGGGACAAATGGATCAGTGGTGGTATGGGGCTTCCATACTAGTTCTATGCGGTTTTGATCGGGATCTTCGAACCAGATTAAGTCGGTGACAAAACGCTGATCACAAAGCGCGGGCGTTCCCTGCGTTACAGCGATATTGGCGGCATCAAGCCTGGCGGCAATCGTTTGCAAGGCGCTTTTATCATCAACTTCCCACCCCATAAACGCCAGTGAGTTTCCCTGCTCCTGCTGAACAAGTAAGCGCTGCTTATGGTCATCCATTCTGAAAGATAACTGACCACCACCACGATCCACTTGTTGCATTCCCAATAAACCACCGGCGAACTGCGACCAGGGGTCAAGGGATCGGGTACGAACACCCAGGTAGGAAAGCGCTGTCACCGACATCAGAATGTTATCCGTTGAATGACCAAAGTGTTGGCGTTAGTAAAATCTGTCACAGGTTTTCTCTAAACAGGATTATTTCGTTGTCTGATCAGAGGATGAGCGGCCATGAGAGCCTGAACGTGAACGCCGCGCTAATCGGGCAAACACCACCGAGGTACGAAGCAAGGCGACAAATCGCTTGCGGGTTTCGACTGGTACCGCAGCACGTGCCCGCATCCGCCATAAAGTGTACAACAACAGCATAAAGTGTACGGCACTGGTATAGCTGAATAAACTTTGCGGGCCGGCAATTTTAATGAGTAGTGCAGACACCGCCGGCCCGATCATCGCGCCGATCGAAAAGAAAAATGTCAGCCCTGCCGCCACCATCACAAAGTCGCCATCGCGGGCATGGTCATTAGCGTGAGCGGCAGACAATGAATAAAGCGGCAGTGCAAATGCACCAAAGCAGAAGATGCCCACATAATTAAGCGTGGCAGAGTTACCGGCAAACCACGATAAATACAGGCCTGCCAGACAGGCACCGGCCGTGGCTATTAATAAGGCGATACGTCTGTCCAGCCGATCCGATAACATGCCTAAGGGGTATTGAAGTACGGCACCACCCACAATCCCCGCACTCATAAAGGTGGCAACACTGGCTATCGATAAACCAATGCTTTGTGCATACAGCGGCCCGACCAGACGAAACGAACTATTGGTCAGGCCAATAGACACACAGCCTATGCAGGCAATGGGTGACAATCGCCACAAGGGGCGCAGATCAAATTTAAAGGATGCCGGAGGTGTGGGGTTGGAGCGATCTGCAAGTGACACTGGCACCAGCGACATTGCCGTCATGATTGCCATCAGCCCGAATAAGATAAATCCGCCTGCACCAAACAGCGGCAATAGAAACTGCGCGCCGGTGACCGCGGCAAGATCAATCAGACGATAAAGCGATAAGACCCGTGCGCGATCCGCATTAGAGACACCTGCGTTGATCCAGCTTTCAATGGTGGTAAAGAGTCCGGAAAAACAAAAACCCAATACCATACGCAACGCCAGCCACACCCATCCATCGACCACCATCACCAGCAGTAGTGTGCCACTGGCGGCGATCGCCGCCAGCGCCGAAAAAGTTCGAATATGGCCCACCGCCCTGAGCATTCGCGGCACCATGATACAGCCCGCCATAAACCCCAGAAAATAGCTGGTGCCCATGAAGCCGATCATGCTGGTAGAGATCCCTTCTGCAGCGCCTCTTACTGCGATTAAGGTTCCCTGTAGCCCGTTGCCAGCCAACAAAATACCGGCGGCCAGTAACAACGGGGCCAGCATGCGCAGAGACATAGCAGGTTGAGGCGTATCAGCGGGTGTCGGGTCAGAACTCACCGATATTTCCAATAGCGTTCGCCCTGGATGCACCGCCGGCGTGGAGCACGGTTATGTAGTTGCGCCCTATTTGTGTTGTTTGCGAATCCGGCTTCACGCGAGTCGATTGTCTTAAGTAGCTTGGCGGTATGATGACACAACCGGGGTACAAACACGGTGGTAACGCCGGCGATGGCAGTTGTGTAAACGATAGACTATTTTTTAATTCGATTTCCGCTGTAATCAGAGTTTTCAGTAACGTTGAGACGATAAATGACTGAACCAAACCTGCAATTCTCGCGACAGGAATTTTCTGAACGACTGAATAAAACCCGTGCGGCGATGGAAAAGGCAGAGATTGATCTGCTGGTCGTTAGTGATCCTTCGAATATGGCCTGGCTCAGTGGCTACGATGGCTGGTCGTTTTATACGCACCAGGCGCTTTTGGTCAGCCACAGCAATGAACCTGTGTGGTGGGGGCGCGGTATGGATGCACTGGGGGCGAAACGCACCGTCACCATGAGCCACGATAATATTGTTGGCTATGAAGATACCTACGTTCAAAACCCGCAAAAGCACCCGATGGAAACTCTGGCGGCACTGGTGAAAGATCGTGGCTTCGAAAAAGCACGGATCGGCGTGGAGCTGGATAATTACTATTATTCAGCGGCTGCCCATATCACCCTGACCACAGGATTACCCAACGCCCGATTCAGCGATGCAACCGGCGTGGTGAACTGGCAGCGTGCAGTGAAAAGTGACACCGAAATTACCTACATGCGCCGCGCCGCCCGCATTGTTGAAGAAATGCATCGAGTGGTGGCGGAGACCGCGCAACCGGGCGTTAGAAAAAATGATCTCATCGCCACCATTTATAAGACGGCCATTGAAGGGGTCGATGGTCATTGGGGGGACTACCCGGCCATTGTGCCGATGGCGCCGTCCGGTATGGATGCGACCGCCCCGCACCTGACATGGGATGATCAACCCCTTAAAAATGATGAGTGTACTTTTTTTGAAATTGCCGGTGTGCACCGTCATTACCAGTGCCCGCAATCGCGAACCATTTTCCTGGGCCAGCCGCCGCAAAAATACCTGGATGCAGAGAAAGCCGTACTCGAGGCGGTTGAGGCCGGTCTTGCTGTCGCAAAACCCGGCAATCTGTGCGAAGACATCGCCATTGCCTTTAACACCACGCTGAATAAACTGGGGTTTGAAAAAGACAGTCGCTGTGGCTATGCGATCGGTTTGTCTTATCCACCGGACTGGGGCGAACGCACGATGTCATTCAGGGCCGGTGACAAGTCTGTCTTGCAGGCGGGAATGACATTTCATTTTATGCCTGCCCTGTGGCTGGATGATGGGGGACTTGAGATTACCGAACCGATTCTAATCACCGAAACCGGTGTGGAATGCTTATGCAGCACGCCGCGTAAGATGACAGTGATCAACTGAGCTCACCATCGCTTGAAAGAGACCACGAACAACACGATATTGTGTCGTGTTGGTCCTGATTGCACATTAATTGATCACTTTCATGGGGATAAAAGACCTAATGTCGTCGGTTTTCCCTAATTTGATCGCAAATTGATTAATAGGCTTGTAGAACTTGCGATTATCTCTATAATGGGGCGGATATGTTGGTTAGATCGGGATTCGGATCGCTCTGAATACCGCAGGGGCATAGCACCCATGACAGGTTCCACTATTGCTAGCTAATGAGATACCTGATGGCATTCCGTTGTCATCATGCGAAACAAATCAGTTACCCGGAGCTTCTGCTCTCAATAACCTGCCGGTTTATGTGACCTGACACCCCTATTCACCATTTAAAATTAGTGCCCCGGAGGCATTGGCGTTGCGCTGTGATAACATCTGCGCCCGTCAAGAAAGCACCAAAATCATCAGAGAGACACTTGTGTGAGTCAAACGAAAGACGATATCCAACTACAGGTCTGGAAGGACCTAGCCCTAAGCAAACAACTTCTAGCAAACGAGATCATCAAAGCACTTGACCTTGACTCAACCTGCACAGCTGCAGACTTGAAAGCGTCATTGAATAAGCTTATTGATCGCGCCCGCCACGCTGACGACTCAATTCGAGAGTCACGTAAACGCGCCGACGAGGCCATTAACGAACTGCGCACCGAACTGAAAGTTTCTGAAAAGGCACGTAAAACTGCTGAAGAAGCAATCAACGACACGGTCGCACGATCAGAAGCAGCCGAGAACGCCCTGTCCGTAGGACGTGAACAAAACTCCGGCGCACTGAAAAAAGCCAAAGATGATCTGGCTCGTAAAGATCGTGAACTGAAAGCCATCAATTCGGCACTTGCTGATACACCGGAAAATGTGGTCAAAAAGCTGAAAGCACTGAAAAAGCAGAAGCTTGATGAAAACACTGCCCGGAAAGCAGCTGAAACCTCCGTTCGAACCCTGAAGAAAGAAAAGAAAGAGCTCGACGAGAAACTGGAAGAGCGCAAAACTATTCTTGAGCAGAGTGCCAGCCTGGTTGAACACTACCGGGAATTACGAACAGCCTCTGAAACCAACTTTGAAAAGCTGACTGAGCTTGCAGAAGATGATGCAGTGAAGCTGCCAGAGCAAGACGATAAACTGCTCGAAGGCATTGAAATGGCCGCTACCGTCGAGAAAGACGACGACTAAAAGTTGTGGTCTGCCAGGTGGATCGCAATTGGCGATTCACCTGGAAATTACTCCCCCTTGAATTCAGGCTTGCGCTTCTCATTGAATGCAGCCACTCCTTCCAGTCGATCCATGGTCGGCACCAGCCGGTTGTACGCTGCTATCTCGAACGCGTAGCCCGACGCCACATCTACCTGACTCGCCACCGCAATACTGCTTTTAATCTGTGCCACAGACAGCGGGCCAAGTCCGGCTATTTCGGTAGCTACCCCCAGGACTGACGGTATCAGTTGATCTGCAGTGACAGTCTCGTTCACGAGTTGCCACTGCGTGGCACTTTGCGCGCTGAACAAACGCCCCGTCATGATGAGCTCGCGGGCCCGGCGCTCACCCACAGCACGCGGTAGGTTCTGAGTACCGGCACCACCGGGCATGATCCCCAGCTTGCCCTCTGGCATGGCGAAGCGGGCGGCTTCAGCGGCATAGATAAAATCACAGCACAGGGCGACTTCAAGACCACCGCCCATACAGTCGCCATTGACGGCAGCGATCACCGGTAACGGGCACGCCATGATGGCGCGAATCGCCTGTTCTAATATCGCATGTTGCTGCTGCCATTGCGTATCAGTCATACTGTTGCGCTGCTTAAGATCGCCACCTGCGCAAAATGCCTTATCCCCTGCACCAGTCAGGATCACTGCACGCAATTGCTGTTGATCAACATACAGCTGCTGAAACAGATCACGTAAATCAGTCATCATGGCCGTGTTCAATGCATTGCGAACCTCTGGCCTGTTCAGCGTAACAACAGCGGTATAAGGCTGCGGCTGATCAACTGTCAGTGTTTCAAACCGATGGGTCAGGATATTCATTATCAAGTCTCTTAAAAGAGTTCAATTTGCGCGCTGGTGATCATCTGAAAACTGGAATCCAGAAAATGCAGAATGCCATCAGTGACAGGCTCAAGCTGCTTATCAACATAATGCTGGTAATCGATCGCTGACTGCTGCTCTTCACTGGGCTCGGGACCGTTGACGGTGATGACATAACTAATCCAGTTTTGCGGATTAGAATGTTTACGAGCAGCCTGTACATGAGGCGGTACGTTTTTAGTGTAGTCGCTTAACTTTCGACGCAGGCGTTTTCGATAGACAAGTTTTTCGTCAAGCTTGCCATCAAGCAGATCGGCCAGTGTTTCTTTTATCAGGCGATCAAACGGTTCATCATTGAAAATTCTGGCATACAGTGACCGCTGGAATTCACGGGCCATGGGTGTCCAGTCAGTGCGAACTGCTTCAAGCCCCTTAAAAATAACTTCAGTATTGCCATCAGACTTTTCAACTAAACCGGCATAGCGTTTTTTACTTCCGGATTCAGAACCGCGAACGGTGGGCATCACGAAGCGTAAAAAGTGAGTTTCGTATTCAACCTCGAGATGGGATTCAATCTGATAGGTGTCTTTGAGTAACTGACGCCAATAGACATTAAGCTGGCTCTGCAGCGAATTGCCGATCGATTGTGCATCAGCAACGGTGATCTCGTCACCTAACAAAACGAACAATGAATCGGTATCACCATAGATAACACGATAACCTGCGGCCTCTATCTGCTGCTTACTGGTGAGAATAATTTCATGACCACGCCGGGTGATACTACTTGCCAATTGATGGTGATGAAATCGACAGCCACCGGAACCCAGCACTCCGTAGAGTGAGTTCATTATTATTTTTATCGCTTGCGATAAAGCCTGGTTATTTTCAGCTTTTGCGTCATCACGCTTACCCCATAATTCTTCAATAAGCCCGGGTAGGATATGTTCCTGCCGTGAAAACAAAGCCCCTTCAAACCCGGGCACGTTACCGCTATCGCTGGTATCTGCAGCATTCACCAGCCCCCGAGCCAGACCCAGGGGATCAATTAAAAAGGTTCGAATAATACTGGGATACAGGCTTTTAAAGTCGAGCACGATAACGTTCCGGTATAAACCGGGCTCTGAGTCGAGCACATAACCACCGGGGCTGGTTCTACCTTCGATATTCGACGCCGCCGGTGCCACATACCCTTTGCGGTGAAGCTTGGGGAGGTATAGATTGTCGAACGTTTGTACAGCGCCACCGGTTTTATCAATAGGTAGTCCGGTCATTCGGGCACGCTGGATAGCAAAATTAATCAGGTCTGTATGTTCAAATATTTCTGTCACCAGACGGGTGTCTTCAATGTTGTATTTTGCGAGTGCGGGTTTATCTTGCTGGTATAGATGATTGATATGCCCGACGCGATCCGTTTCAGCAATGGTTTTGCCGCGCCCCAGCAACTGCTGCGACACATTTTCAAGCGAGAAGCTTTCGAAGCTCCAGAAGGCAGCACGCAAAGTATCAACACCGTCAAGTACAGCGCGCCCGGGGATTCTGGCTATACGTAGTTGACCCGAAGCACCCGGTTGCAGAATCGCAGAGGGTTCGCCACCCCGCCCCAATGCCAATGGCACACCCAGCGCCTGACATCTTTTAGACAAGTAGTCGAGATCAAAATTAATGACGTTCCAGCCAATGATGATATCCGGGTCTAGCTGTTGCAGGCGGGCAAAAAAACCTTCGAGTAGTGTTTTCTCTGTGCTGTATATGTGAACCTGATAATCGTCATCTGCAGCGACTTCAGCGTCTGCCACGATTAATACTTCTGCATGGTTTCCACTGTGAATGGCTATCGAATACAGTCGTCCGGTTAAGCCCTGCGTTTCTATATCAATTGAGGCCAGTGTTAGCTCAGGATTCACATCGACGGGTTTTAGTTTCGGGTTTGTCAGCTCAAGATAACCATCGCGCTGCTGTAGAACCCCGGTGGCACTGAAGCCCGCATTGATGAAACGTTCCATCAAGTATCGATCATGCGGTTTTATATCACTTTCGTGCAGCAAGCCCATACCGTCATTGCGATGAAGATCAGTCATCTGCGATTGTCTGGCGGTGTAAATACCGTCTACCGGCAGTCCTTCAGGGGTGGTGAGTTTCAGAGGTTTGCGGGCAGCCCCTGCCGGCAACGAGAAATCAGCTGCTCGATCAATAAAACAGACAGCACGCTGCGCCGGCGCGTGTAGTCTTAGCGGGCCTTCAGCGGTGCTGGCCCAGAACGACAGGTCCACACCATCTGATAAATCACGCCACTGGCGTGATAACAGGAAACCTTCAATGGTGGTGAGTTCCGGCAAAATCTGGATCGAGATGGGGTTGCCTTATGATAGCAAAACCGGTTGGGTAAACCACGGGTGGGCTTTGTGACGGGAAAAGAGTGGTTGCCTGATTGCGGGAGGACAATTGCGTTGAATGGTTGTGGTGGACTCGACGGATGACGTGGCACTTTAACTATCGGGGTTTCCTGCGAGATTTCTTCGCCGAGCGGAGTTCAGCTCACTCGGGCTCAGGGACTAAGGTAAGAACGGTGGGAAGACAATTGCGTTGGATGATTTCGGTGTACTCGATTGATGACGTGGCACTTTGACTATCGGGGTTTCTTGCGAGATTTTTTCGCCGAACGGAGTTCAGCTCTCACGGGCTCAGGGGCTACGGTAAGAATGGTGGGAGGACAACTCTGTTGAACGATTTCGGTGTACTCGATTGATGACGTGGCACTTTGACTATCGGGGTTTCTTGCGAGATTTCTTCGCCGAGCGGGGTTCAGCTCACTCGGGCTCGACTTGATTCTGGCTGCACCATTTTTACGCGATTCAGCATCTGTGACAGGTCCTTGTTTTGCGTCCACAAAAAAGGCTGCAAAATGCAGCCTTTTCTATAGAGCATGTGGCGAACCGCTTATTCTAGTTGGCTGTTACCACACAATTATCAAATACTGCAGGGTCTTCGCTGTAGACCACTACGGAACCATAGGCGCTATTTGCCGGGGCGGTAAGCGTGGTGGTGTAGTCAGCGTATGCTGCAGTGGTCACCGGCAGTTCAGTTGTTTCCAGTGAGTTGTAGCTACCGTTCATTAACGACAGGGACACACTGGTATATTGTGCCGCAGCGTTACGTTTGGCACGGCAGTTCATGCTGTAACTGGTGCCTTGTGTAATAGCGAATTCCTGATACATGCAACCACCACCCTGCACAGCCAGTGCTGCAGCACCGGTGTCAGCATCATTACTGACGGTCAGCAGGTTTGATGCAGCGCAGGCGTACCAGTTACTGAGACTGGATTCGAAATCTCCGTTCGCCAACACATTTGCTACTGGATCAGGCGTTGGATCAGGTGTCGGATCCGGGTCAGGGGTTGGGTCGGGATCTGGTACCGGATTTTCACCGCTACCCGGCAGCAACACGCAGGTATCAAATGTGGTTTGATCTTCACTGTAGAAAAGCGCTAGTGCATAGGTAGTTTGTGCCGGTGCAGTGCCAGTGATCGAATAAGAAGCATAGCCGCCACTATTAATCTGCTGTACTTCAGTAGCAAGCGCATTGTAACTGGCATCGAGAAACGATAGCTCCATGATGGTCCATAAGTTACCGCTACGCGCTGCCTGGCAGGATAAGGTGTAGTCCTGCCCCACAGTGACTGGCACTTCCTGATACAAGCACCCGCCGTTACGGATACTCAGTGCGTTATTACCTTCTTGTGAAGCCGTGCTGATCGATACGTTATCAGCAGAACCACAGCTATCCCATGCAGCCAGTGCCTGAGCGTCTTCAAACCCGCCATTCACCAGAATGCTGGACCCTTCGGGATCCGGGTCAGGCGTGGGGTTAGGATCAGGGGTCGGATCCGGATCGGGTGTAGGTTCCGGTTCCGGTTCGGGTTCAGGTTCTGGCGGAACTGCAGCCGCGATCACTTCAATACGCGGGCCTGACGCATGCCATATGCTGGCGCCTTCACTGGCAGAATGCGGCAGGTGCGATACATACCATAAGACAACATCTTCACCATCGATGTTTTCCGGCGGAGACATATAGTTATCGCCTATTTCTCCACGTGCGCCAAGTGACCAACGTCCGGTCTCGGCAGACTTGTATTTACGACCGGCAGCATCCCATTTTGAAAAGTTATCCGGTGCGCCATCATCGTTTGAAGGAATTAAACGGATTTGATCGCCTGTTACTTTATCTTCTACAGTCCAATAAGCGGTTTCGGCGGTGAGGTCATTAAACTCAGTGGTTTGGGGGCGATTATCACCACGTAGAATACGATCATTCTGACGATCGCCTATATCGAAATCAAACAGCCATTGCGCATGATGACGATGATTCACCTGACACTGTAATCCCCGGCTATAAACCCGTGAATCCATCGTGCCATCAGCAGAGAAATAATACGTCTGATAAATCTGATACTCACCGATTTGCCAGTTAGCACCTACTTCAAGCATGTTCTCGCCATTCTGTGTGAATGTTCGACTACAGACTGCCTGATTATTACAAGCGCTGTCTGGCGCGCCGGAGTCGGCAGGTTCTAAACGCGTGCTGGATAATATATCTGCGTAGGGACCGCAACGATCATTATCGTATTCAACCCGCATGACCGGCATACCGACTCTATCGAGTATACGCTTGCCATCGTAGTCGACTTCTTTGAGTACCAGGCCGGAGGAATTAGAGTTGGTACTGTAGTCAAAGCTCCAGCCTTCCCATTCAACATCTGCAGCGTATGAATGGCCACTCAACGCCATCAACAGTACCGTCAGTGAAATCGCATTGGTTTTTCTATTCATCATTTTACCAACCCGCCATCGCTAACTGTTGAATCACTCAGATTTACCAATGCACTGTAGACCGGTAATTCCCCATCGCCCGGACCGAAAGTCACATACATGACACGCTGCGGATAGTATTGTTCATCTGCATTGCTGACCTGACCGGATGGTGGAAAAGCCAGCATCGCTGTACCAGTCAAACCGGTGAGTTCGAATCCACTGCCAGATAGATTCTGCCGGCCAAGACTAATGGCACGAGTGACTTCTGTTGCGTGCTCACTGGGTTGGTACTCCGCCGCCTGATACGTTGCTAGGGTGACTTCACCGCTGCGCTGTAACAAGACCTCGACTGTTTCATCAGTGCTGTAGCTATAAAGCAGGAAACTGGCGCTGGTGTCAGATTTGGTATCACCGGGACTGCCATCAAACTCTATATAATCGTCACCGAGAGCAGATCGAACGTTAGGGTTTTGCAGCACTACCGCACGCGCAGCATTGACCACGCTTTGCAGCGCGCCATCTTTAGCACTGGCGGGCAGCGCTTCAGCGTTACTCATACCAAGTGGCTGGGGTGGCCAGATACCCTGCCCTACATCAGTATGTTCTGTATGTTCACCCTGGCCCGGCAAGGGATTGGTATCAGGAACACCGAGCGTCCCGGAATCACCACAACCGGCGACAATCGCCAGCGGTAACGCCAGAATGGTCAGATTTACTAAATATTTTTGCACCTACAAACTCCAATTTCCGTTGGTGTCGACGAAGTTGCCGTATCAATTAGGATAAAACACCAGTCTCGGGCAACTTCCATACCTTTAAGGCATGGCCGATGTGACGCTCTTCAGAAAATCAGGGACAAATGTCTATACTTGCGTATTACTACTGCGCATTAGTGATGATTCGACGATGAGCCCAGCATTCGAAAGCACTTCCCCGGCACTGTATTCAGTCGGAGATTTTCGTTTTGAAATTGAGAAAGACTGCTCTGCAGATCCACTGACAGCGGTGGCTGTCTGGGTGCGATTCAGGGGGGAACCCTGCTGTGATGACAACGGACATCAATACCGATTTTATTTGCCGCTTGGCGTCAATGACACCAGCATCCGGGATATCTGCCGCGCCTTCACCCTGGCTACGCATTGCGACACACTGGCTGATGCCGCTTAGTAAATTGTCCCCGGGCAAACAGCTGAAGCCCACATCCATGTGTGCTCAGCATGGTAGGCAGACTAAAATAAAGTCTGCGTAGCCTGTTTGCTCAGTTCAAACATCATCGACGGTAAAACAAGTTTGCCGTCCGACAGGAACATTGCAAATGTTATGCAAGCTCTCTGTTGTCGCACCCCTTGAATGCAAATTCGATTGTTAAGACTGCTCTGCTTTCTCTGCACACGCTATACACAGAGTAACCGCTGGATTTAATTCAAGACGCGCTTCTGCTATCAGCTCACCACACTCATCACAGTAGCCGAAGTCGTCGCTTTTAACCCTGGTGTTAGCAATAGTTAGCTGTTTGATTTTTTCTTTTATACGCCGTTGTGAATCTTTTTGCATAGCCTGCGTTTGCAAAGCATCCATACGAGACAACCTGCCGACACGGCTTTGATCAAGCTCAACGGTGGCCGTGCTATCAGCGACGGCTTTTTCTTGCAGCAACAGGTCAGCCAGTTGCCGGTCTATTAATTGTTGGTATTTATCACGATTCATTTTTAGAAATGGCTGAGGGCTCATCAGGGATAAGCCGTTTGCCGAAACTAATTACATCATCAACACTGTAACCACATTGCTTGTAGTAATTGATGACCTTTGTATTATCGCTACGCACCTGGAGGTTCAGCTTGGGACAACCAATCGCCTTGAGCCTGGCCTCCAGCGCCTGGACTATTGTTCGACCGAATCCCTGCCCCTGCCTGTCCGGAGCCACCGCCAGATAATTCATCCAGCCACGGTGTCCGTCATACCCTCCCATCACGGCACCGACAATCGTGTTATCGAGAGTGCCGACCAAAAAAAGATCAGCGCCCACAGATTGTTTGCGCAAGATATCTACCAGGGGATCATTCCACGGACGAAGTAACCCGCAAGCCTGCCAAAGTGCTATAACTTCATCCTGATCTTCTGGCTGATACGATCTGACATACATAGTTAGAGCATCCGTTACTCAATGATGGCTAGCAGTTCACCGGTTTCAATTTCACTGCCCGGCTGCACGAGGATTTCTTTAATCTTGCCTGATTTTTCTGCATACAAGGTAGATTCCATTTTCATGGCTTCAAGCACCATAACGGTCTGGCCTTTCTCTATCTTTTCACCCACCGCGATTGCCACGTTAACCACCATGCCAGGCATTGCTGCAGCAATATGATTATCGTTAGCAGGATCAGCCTTACGATGTGAATCGACTGATGAGGTCAGATTTTTATCAGCGACAGACACTTCACGAGGCTGGCCGTTCAATTCAAAGAATACGGTACGTCTGCCATCAGTGTGCGCGTCGCCCACCGTTAGAAACTTGATGATCAATCCCCGGCCCTGGTACTCATCGATAACGATTTCTTCACCCGGGCGCAGCCCATAGAAAAACACCGGAGTGGGAAGCGCGCTGGTATCGTCGTAGTTGTTTTGATGATCAATCAGATCATCAAAAACGCCAGGGTATAGCGCACTGGCGATCGCATCTTTGAGTTCGGGTGCGTCTAAACCGCGTTTCTCAAGCGCTTCTTTTATGGCATCGAAATCTACCGGATCAAGGGTTTGCCCCGGGCGACCGCGCATGGGCTTTTCACCACGGAGAATACGATTTTGCACTTTCTTCGGGAACCCCTTATAGGGCTTACCCATCATGCCACTGAATAGATCAACCACTGAATTCGGAAACGCTAATTCACGGGTTGGATCCATCACATCATCAATGCTGAAATTATTAGCGACCATAAACAGCGCCATATCACCGACGACTTTCGATGTTGGTGTTACTTTGACCAGATCACCGAACAATTGATTTACAGCGGCATAGGTATCACAGACGGTCGTCCATTGATCAGCCAGACCCAACGCACGTGCCTGCTCGTAGAGGTTAGTGTATTGACCACCGGGCATTTCGTGCTTATAAAGGTCTGCTGTTGCCGGTAGAGTTTCGCTTTCAAACGGTGTGTAGAAGTCTCGCACTGATCGCCAGTAGTCGGCGACGTTATCAAGTTTCGAGGTATCGAGCTTGGTATTACGCGGGCTAAACCGCAGTGACTCTGCCACGGTATTCAGATTAGGCTGTGATGTGCCACCGGAGAACGGTGCCATGGCCACATCTGCTATATCAAGCTTTACACCCGCAGCGTTAAGAATAGCTGCCGCCTGAATACCCGCGGTATCGTGAGTATGAAAATGAATCGGAATATTGAGCTCGCTCTTCAGCGCTTTGGTTAACATAACCGCAGCATCCGGCTTACACAGGCCGCCCATATCTTTAATACACAATATATGAGCCCCCATGTCTTCCAGCTGGCGCGCCAGATCAAGGTAGTAATCAAGGGTATATTTATGGCGATCAGGATTAAGAATATCACCGGTGTAACAGATAGAGGCTTCACAGATACCCCCGTGCTTGCGCACACTTTCCATGGTGACCTTCATGTTGGGTATCCAGTTTAGTGCGTCGAACACCCGGAATACATCCATACCACTGTCTATAGACTGCTTGATAAAGGCCTTAACCAGGTTATCCGGGTAATTAACATAACCCACGACACTTGATGATCGCACCAGGCACTGAAACAAAATATTTGGAATACGCTCTCTGAGGAGTTCAAGCCGTTGCCAGGGGTTTTCTTTCAGAAACCGCATCGAGGTATCAAATGTTGCCCCGCCCCACATCTCGATCGAAAACAGATCAGCACAGTCATAGGCGTATGTTGATGCAATGTTCAGCATATCGTCTGTGCGCATTCGCGTGGCAAACAACGACTGATGTGCATCACGAAAAGTAGTGTCTGTCAGCAGCAGGCGCTTTTGCTTGATAATCCACTGACTGAAGTCTTCTGCCCCCATCTTTAGAAATAGATCGCGACTGCCCTGTGGCATTTTAGCGGTGAGATCAACGGGTGCGACGGGGATCAAATCACGGCGACGGGACTCTGGCCGGTCGACGACCAGCTCATTGCCGTTAACCGCAACATCGCCCAGGTAAGTTAAAATTCGACTGGCACGGCTTGGCTTGTCTTTAAATTCGACCAGTGATGGTGTGTTATCAATAAACCGGGTATCGCAGTTGCCAGTGCGGAAAGTTGTATCTTTCAGTAGTCGCAGCAGAAACGGGATATTGGTCTTTACACCGCGTACCCGGAACTCATTAAGTGCACGCTCCATTCGGGTGACGGCGCGATCGAAGTTTTTGCCGCGGGCACTGATTTTCACCAACATCGAATCATAGTAAGGCGTGACGACCGCACCGACAAACGCGCTACCTGCATCGAGTCTGATACCGATACCACTGGCAGAGCGGTACTGGCTGATCCGGCCGTAGTCTGGCATAAAATTATTGCCCGGGTCTTCAGTAGTGACACGACACTGCAATGCAAAACCAATGGTAGTGATATCTTTTTGTTGCCCGATCCCGATCAGCTTACCGCCGAGCGTTTCACCTTGTGCGACCAGAATCTGTGCGCGGATAAGATCGATACCCGTAACCTCTTCGGTGACCGTGTGCTCAACCTGGATTCGCGGGTTCACTTCAATAAAGAAAAAGCGCTCGCTGTCAGCATCGACCAGAAATTCAACGGTGCCGGCGTTTTCATAATTGGCCGTACGGGCGATGGCACAGGCGGCCTCGCAGATTTCGTCACGCAGTGTGGTGGCAAGGTTTGGTGCAGGCGCGATTTCTACCACTTTTTGATATCTTCGCTGCACGGAGCAGTCTCTTTCATACAGGTGTACAAGATTGCCGGCGCTGTCGCCAAGAATCTGTACTTCGATATGACGTGCGTTACCTACAAAGTTTTCAATGAATACATCGGTGCTGCCGAACGCTGCATTGGATTCACGTTGTGAAGCCTCCAGCGCGTCTTTAAATTCACTTTCTTTTTTGACAACCCGCATACCACGACCACCGCCGCCATGTGCGGCTTTCAGCATGACAGGGAAACCGATTTTCTGCGCTTCTTTCAAGCCTGAGGTGTGAGACTTAATGGCTTTCTTACTACCGCCCAGCACTGGTACACCTGCTTTTTCAGCCAATGCACGTGCTGAAGTTTTATCCCCCAGAGAGTCCAGAGTATCTGTTGAAGGCCCGATGAAAATCAAACCCTCTTCCCGACAACGGCGAGCAAACTCAGGATTCTCTGACAGGAAGCCATAGCCGGGATGAATCGCATCAATATTATGTTGCAGGGCAATTGCAATAATTGCTTCTATATCAAGGTAACTTCGAATCGGTTCTCCGGGCTGCCCGACCTGATAGGACTCATCTGCCTGAAAACGATGCAACGCGTAGCGATCTTCATGGCTATAGATAGCAATCGCCTGAATGCCAAGCTCATGCGCACTGCGGAAGACCCGAATCGCAATTTCACTACGATTCGCGACCAGAATGCGCTTAATCTTTTTACCTTGATTCAAGATTTATCCCTGAATGAATAACCACCACAATCAGAAAGATATTGTGGTCGTGTTGGTTGATGCCGCCATGTCAACGGGATCTCCGGTCACATGGGGTTAGATAGAAATCAGCTGGCAGTGACGCTGCGCACAAATGTGGCAGCGTTTATACAAGTGAGTTCCAATAGATACGTGTTTGAACGCTTTTGATTTACAACGCGTTTATTATCGCGCAGTTAAAGGGCTGACTTCAACTGTATAACCGCTGAGCACCCAGTCGATCATGAATGGCATTCGACTGCTGCTGTGTTATGCGCAAACCTTTGGCGAGCGCATCGAGGTATTGAGCTTCAGTTTGATTATCAAGCTTGATCGCCATCAATGACAGCGCGTAGACGTCTTCTTCAATACCGCGCGGTACAGAGTGAATAAACGCATTGACGTCACTGCCCTTTGCCATTTCGGCACGAATAAAATCAGACTCGGCTTTTCCCAGGTTGCCCACCCGCTTCAGGATTGCCTGTTGTTCCTGTTCGTCCAGCCGGCCATCGGCCAGTCCGGCTTGAATCATTGCCCTGATATACACTTCTGACTGCTGATTCTGATTAACCTGCGGTGATTGAGCGGGCGCTTCAAACGGATTGTTTGCACCGGCTGTTGTACCGCGGCCTGTGGGTTGCTGACCGGTGAGTTCTTTGAGTGCCTTGCCCAGCAGATCGCCGAGAGCACCGCCGCTTGCCCCTGCACCCTGCCGACCTTGTGGTTGCCCGCCGCCGAAAACGCCGCCGCCGCCCTGGGATTGCCCACCGCTGGTCGACCCGCCTGTTTGCTGATCACCACCACCGAATACGCCTCCGCCGCCGCCTCCACCGGATGAACCACTGCCGACGCCCAGCAAATCTTCCAGCGCACTGGCACCGGAACCTGATCTCAAGGTGTCACTGCCACGCCTGCCGCCACCGAGCAGCTCTCCAAGAATTTGTGTTGCGTCTACCATGTGTCATCCCGTGTTTCGAAAAATCAGTTCATTATTATACAGAGGTTGCAGCAGCGCGGTTGATAGAACAATCCGCCGCCCAACAGCGGTCAGTTTCTGGATGCGCGGTCTTCGATCCTCGGCCGCAAGGGTTCAAGTGCGTATCCGGCTGAACTGGCAATGGCCAGAATGTCGTCTGTGGGGCGTTTGCCTGCTTCGCTCAAAGCCCACAAAACGGTACAACGGGTACCGGTTCTGCAATAGGCAAGCACTGGCCCCGGCAATGCGTCGAGGTGTGCGCTGAAATCGTCGATGTCCTGATCAGAGATTGCGCTACCGCTGACTGGCTGAAATTCACTGACCAATCCATGGGATTCAATGGCCTGCCTGATCTCTCGATATGCCGGCTGCCCGGCCTCTTCCTCATCAGGACGGTTACACAACACCGTTTTAAAGTCTTGCTTATCTGCTTCAGCAATGTCAGCTGCAGTCAGCTGGGCTGCTACGGAAAGTTTGTCGGTGAGTTTGCGGATCTCCGCCATAAATTTACTCCGGTGCCTGAGTCGCGATGTTGAAAAGTTATCATCATTTTATCACAGCGACTTCAGCCTCTGTTTGATCTGAAAGGTTAAAAGCGAGGCGGCGGCGCTGGAAATCGCGGGATCGTCGCGATGTCGACCAGTTAATCAGTGATGACGCCTTGTTTTCTCTGTAACGACACATACCTTTTAACGCCCGAAAATAAATTAAAGTTTTCTGAACTATCGCTGTACCGTTGTGTCCCACCCACGAAACCGGCCACTTTTGCTTTGAGAGTGGTCAACAACATAGACCGGCTGAGGCCTCGCGGAGATCCCTGTGAATCAAAATACGTTACCAAAGAAATTTAACAGACACCCCCTGTGTTCAGCCGTGCTTACGGGCACAATGCTTATGGCTGGCGCTGTCACATTGTCGGCCTGTACCAGCCAGTCCACGGGAGATACACTCCCTAAAGCGACAGCTGCGGCCACCAAAGAAGTTAAAGCCGCCGCCAAAGCCTGCAACCCGTGCAACCCATGCGCCGCGAACCCGTGCGCTGCTAAAGCCTGTAATCCTTGCAATCCGTGCGCAGCCAAAGCCTGTAACCCATGCGCTGCTAAGGCTTGTAACCCTTGCAACCCATGTGCTGCGAAAGCCTGTAACCCGTGCAACCCTTGTGCTGCGAAAGCCTGTAACCCTTGCAACCCATGTGCGGCGAAAGCCTGCAACCCGTGCAACCCATGTGCAGCTAATGCATGCAACCCCTGCAATCCTTGCGCTGCAGGCGGCTTGAAAGCATCACAGTTCGTACGCCCGGCTGGTGTTGAACTGGACTCTGCTGCAATGGCTGGTCAGGCGGCCCTCGGTAAGCAACTGTGGAGTGATACTTCGCTCAGCACTAACGGCTTGTCTTGCAACTCATGCCACAACGGCGGCGCACTGCTGAATGCTTCATTCGCCGAAGCTTATCCCCATGAAGTCGCCATGCCGACACAACAAGCAGGCGTCGGCGCAATCGACATCGATGAAATGGTTAATTTCTGCATGCTCGCTCCAATGCAGGCCGCACCACTGGATTGGAACTCTAAAGAGATTCTGGCGCTTTCAGCCTATTCACTTGAGTTACAAGCCGCATTCAATCCGTGTGCTGCAAAAGCAGGCGCAAACCCTTGTAACCCGTGTGCAGCAAACCCTTGCAATCCATGTGCGGCGAAGGCCTGTAACCCGTGCAACCCTTGTGCGGCAAAAGCCTGTAACCCTTGCAACCCATGTGCGGCGAAAGCCTGTAACCCGTGCGCTGCAAAGGCATGTAACCCTTGCAACCCGTGTAATCCTTGCAACCCATGCAATCCATGCGCTGCAAAAACTAACTAGCGCAAAGCGACTAACCTGATCCAGCCATTCTGGGTCAGGTTGTATTGAAGTGAATATTACGCACCGGGAGAACTCACCCAATAGAGTTCTCCTCTTTTTTATCGCTGCCTTGCTTTCTATTCCCGGCGCTTCTTCGTGTGCAGCACAGCAACAGGCTGTGACCCCGGTCACCCCCGCCACGGTCAATATTCCATCCGGTTCTTTTGTGTTTGGGTCTAACCGTGCTGAACGTGAATACGGTTATCAGTTAGATGAAGCCGCATATGGACATAGTCGCACTCGCACCGGCAATTGGTACGAACGAGAGGCCGAGCGACAAACGCTCACCACCACTGAATTTCACATTACTGCCTCTCCAATAACCAACAGGCAGTACCAACGTTTCATCAAGGCGACTGGTCATCCGGCCCCACAGGTAGACCCGACGACCTGGGAAAGCTACGCACTGATTCACCCCTACGAACGAACCCGACGCCATGCATGGAACGATAATTTACCACCCGACAATCGACTGGAACACCCGGTTGTACTGGTCAGTTATAACGATGCACAGGTCTATGCGAACTGGCTGAGCAAAACCACCGGCGACACCTGGCGACTTCCAACAGAAATCGAATGGGTGAAAGCCGCACGCGGCGATCATGGTAGTATTTTTCCCTGGGGAGACACTTTCGATCCGGACAAATTAAACAGCCATGATGAAGGACCATTCGACACAGTTGCGGTGGGCTCCCGATCCGTTGAAAATAGCGATGGCCTGATTGATGCCGCCGGGCAGGTTTTTGAATGGACTCAGACTGCGAGTAACGCAGCAAGAGCGTGGGTTAAAGGCGGTTCATGGGATGATAAAGGATGCGGTGTCTGCCGGCCCGCTGCCAGACACAGCCGGCCGATTGATCTTAAACATATTTTGATAGGTTTCAGACTAGTAAAAGAATGAACACGACAAGCAACACCGAAGCAAAACAACTTTTAGACACACTCCCGACGGAACAACTTCAAGGCATGCTTGAAGCAGGTTCGCAGATCAAAGACTGTTACCGCCTGCTGCTTAAAAATGAAAGCTATGGCAACGTTGTCAGAGAGGTTCTAAGAGATCAGGGTCAGTTCGTTGAATTCGAACACTACCCGACGGGCGACGTACACGACAGCGAAACTTTTTCACAGTACTTCTATCATGCGCACCGCGGTCTGGATGGTGAGAACGGCCACTTCCATACTTTTCTGCGCGCCAAAGGAATGCCCGCCAATATTAATCCCGCGCCCAACCCCGGTGATGAACCGTGGCCGGCCGGTGATGATGCATTAAGTCATATTATCGCGATATCAATGAACCCGCGTGGTTTTCCAATTGGTCTTTTCTCAACTAACCGATGGGTTACTGGCGAAACATTTTACAAGGCCGAAGATGTCATTGCGATGCTGGATAATTTCTCTATGGATTTATTGTATCCATCATGGCCTGTGAATATCTGGATAACATCGACGATAAAACTCTTCAGACCGCAAATAGAGCTTTTACTTATGCAACGCGATACCGCCATTGATGGCTGGCAGCAGGATCACCCCGGCATTGATGTTTATGAAGATCGCAAGCTTGAAATCACCAGCCAGTTAACTATTGATGTTGACCGGCAACTCACTACGGTGACAGAACTACTGAATAGCCGGCAGGCACTTCACTAAGCTGCAGAAAGAAAAAAGGCACTGTTACCAGTGCCTTTTTATTCTTATTTCCAGACAATCACTCGCCTTTGATCCGGTGCGGCCCGTACACCGCGATCCGTCGTCACCGCCACTGGCGGATCGATCCCGAATACACGATGCATTGGATCCAATGTATCGTCATTGAACCAGACTACAGCCACCACTGAATCAAACTCGTTGGTGATTTCCATCTGATGACTGAAGACACCGTCTGTCATCGGAGCTCGAATCGCGCAGCTATCGTAGTCAACATCAAATGCGCCACCGTCTTCTTCAAAACGAGTACAGATTGATACTGAAGCATGAGTGTTCCGTGCTGAATCAAGATCGAAATCGATATCGATCACTCGTGCTGTATCGAACGCAAAATCATTGGCTACCTGAAGTGTTTTTGTGTCAGTTAATGTGACTGGCGCTGTTGTGTCGGGTCCCGGAAAAACTGCCCCCGGCGCTGGCACATTTGCCGATGGTGAGTCCCCCTCACCTCCCCCGCCACATGCCGTAACAAAAGCAACCAGAGAAACCGCGAACAAACTTTGAATATTGGACTTGCTCATCGTTATAAACCTCTTAGTTGCTGAAGATAAGTTCAGGTGCAGTTTGATCAGGATCGTACCAATACGAGTTCTTTAAACCGCCCGAACTTGCGTACTTTGAAAACAGACGATAAGCGTGACCGATATCGTGATACTCAATCGGGTATTCCCAACGGGTACCAATCTCAAGCGCCCAGGGTAAACCGTTGTTGGTTTGAAAATACGTATCACGAGACGGGTCAGAGGCATCTTCACCTTCCTGATCGTATAACGTGGTATCAAAAGCTTCTGTCGGCGCCTGGTTTTTCAAATGAATTTCATAGCTGCGACCGGGAGCAGATGCAAAGTGGCCACCGTGCCATGCACCAGGGGTGGCAAACAAGAACGGATCAAGCACACCGCGTAGTTCTGCCTGTACAGGCTCTAACATCGGGATCTCGGCTTCAAACTTCATTTGAATGGCAGATCCGCAGCCGGATTCTGTTCGATAGAACAAACAGTGCTCACCAGTGCCGACAAAGTCCCACATGTTGTAAGTGACCATTAAAATCGCCTCGTCACGACCGCCTTCAATCGCGGGGTAACTGACGGGTTCACCGTTAATTGTGTACTTAACATTGGCAAGATCAACCTGCGAAGCCTTGACACCCGGAAGCCTTACTGCAAACCCATTGTGGTAAGCCGCACCAACCGCCGCTACTTCACCACTGATGCTTACCTTCTTAACGCCCGAATCAGTGCTGGCAACCGCAGTGCGCATATAGACGACCAGGTCGTTCATATCGTAATCGCCTTCAAGCGGCCAGTTATCTTCGAATGCCAGCGTAGTCCAGTCAGTCGCTGACGGATAATGATTGACAGCGACTTCTTCCGACTGCAGTTTTACCTGATAGTCTTCTACTTCACCATCTGCCACACCCCCCGTAGGCTGTAAGCCGAACTCAGAAGAAAGCCTGAACCGCGCCCATGTTTTCCCCTCTGTGACACCCGCTGGTATATCGACATAAATCGCTTGCTTACCACCAGTGACTTGAAGGTCGGTCATTATCTGATCGCCGGCATCAAAGGTGCCGTCGCCAGCTAAATCGATCCAGCCACTTAGATAACCACCGGCCGACGCACTGACAATCGCAACCGCTTTACTGCCACCAATGATATCGGTGGCGAATTGAATTCCGTCTTCGTCATCAGTCTGATCATTGGCATCGTCAGAGAGTGGAAAGACAGAACTGTCAGCTTCACCATCGACCAGGCTACCGAGGTATAACGATCCATCCCCTAACCCGTGACGTGCCCCATTGCTTTCAAGGTAGCTGCCGTATGAATCAGGCGCATCACCGAAATCCATCTTTGCTACCGTAGCATCACCGACCGGTGCTAACGCACAGCGAGCACCATCATTGGTGTTAGATGCAGGGCCGGAGGCAAACAACACCGCGGTATAATCACCGGATCCAACAGCTACTCTGAATATTGATCCATCGTAGTTTCTGCCGATGTATAAATTACCATCCGGATCAAAGTATGCCGCACCGAAAGTACCGCGCTCTCCGATTCCACCAAGTGAAGTTGCGGTACCAGCGTCGAGGTCAAGACGCGATAGTTCACCGCTATTACTGACTGCGTAGGCAAATCCGTCAGCCGGGTTTATCGCCATATCTGCCATATTTACCGACAGGGCTTTACCATCAACAATTTTAGTCATCTGCAGATAATCAGCAGCTGCCGGATCAAGCTGAATGGAATATAAGCCGTACTTCGCCCCACGTCGATACACGTAGTACTTGCTATTACTAGGATGTACATCACCTATATAGAAGTGATGACCTGCGATGTTGTCGACATCGAGTTTTTCAATCTGCATGTCACCGTGGATACGAACCACCGAACCGCTTTCATAACTCCATCCGTACATGTAGTTATCTACAGGATTAAAGCCCGTCGCGTTAAGCGTACTACGAGTACCCATACTGGAGGCTTCAACGCGGTAATCACCAGTCACCAGATTAACACCAAATGTTTGTGGCACCTTACCCTGAGTCAGGTACGCTTGCGGTGAGCAGGCATCAAACGGTGCAGACATAACACTTTGCGCAACAAACAAAGTGGAAACAGCCAGAAGTTTTCGCATTAAGACGATTCCCTGATTTATAATTTTCTTTCAGCTAACAGCATCTACCAACAACAGCATTGTACGAATACAATTTAACGAACTTGCATGTACCGTTGGCCGGGTGTTTAACTGGCGCTCAATGGGTTTATACAACCAGAGCTGATAACCAGTATTTCCGCAATCGCAGAGATTAAAATCTCAATGCGTAAAACACATTCAATACAACAAAGTTACCTTCGCTGAATTGAACGACGGTTATTTCGGCGCTACCCTTTTATCCTGAATATTTTTAATATCGACTGGTTAAAACAATCTGTCGACTTTATGAATACTGAGAAGTGGTAGTAACAAACAGGGGGAATGATCGCGTTAAAAATGTTGAACGCATCACCTTTATACACAGGGTTGCTTGCAGCAAGACTTCACGCAAGTTGGCGATGACAGATAATCACTAAAAAAACTGCGGCGCACAGAGCCTTAAGCAGGAAGCTCTGCCGCACTTCTAAACACTGCCTCGTTAAAGACAGACAGTGTAAAACGCTAGCCGCGTTTCTTTTCGACCAAACTGGCGATCACAGAGTCAGGTGGTGCATTGTTGAGAAAGTAATCAACCACACCTTCTGCCATGGCTTTTGCCAGTTTTTTCTGATGTCTTCTTGATCGAAGCTTCCGCTCTTCTCTGGGGTTAGAAATAAACGCAGTTTCTACAAGGATAGACGGTACATCGGGGGCACGTAGCACAGCGAATCCGCCTTGCTCTACGTGTGCCTTATGCAGCGTGTTTACTTTCCCCAAATGACCCAGAATCAAACTGCCACACTCAATGCTGGATTCGAGCACTGAATTTTGCGCCAGATCAATCAAAGTTCTGGTTAACGGTTCACTGGAATCACCCACCGCTATTTCACCAAAAAGTTTATCTGCCTGATTTTCAGTTTCTGCCAGTAACTCAGCCGCCTTTGATGAAGCGCCTTTGGTCGACAGCGCAAACACAGACGAACCGCGTGCAGACTTCTGCGGGAATGCATCCGCGTGGACCGAAATCAATAAATCCGCTCGATTGGCACGAGCCCGCCTGACGCGCTCAGGAAGTGCGAGGTATCGATCATCGTTTCTGATCAATACCGGCTTGAAACCTTTTCTGCGACGCAGCTTCTTTTCAAGCTCGCGTGCAATTTTCAGGGTGATTTCTTTTTCCTGTGTTTTAAGATGACCGATAGCACCGGGATCTTTGCCACCATGGCCCGCATCAATCGCGATTACTATATCGCGCAAATCAGCTGCATCCACCGGCTTGTCAACTTCCACAGCGGTGAGAGGCTTCATCCCCAGATCAACCACCAGGCGCTTGACCTTGGTGCCTTTGAATTGATAGACACGACTGCTGACATCTTCGGGCTTGCCGTTTACATCCAGCACAATTCTGAGGTCATCATGATTGCGCTTGCCATAGCGAATTCGACGCACTGTGCCACGGGCTTTTAAATCACGGGATAACAGCGTCGACACACGACTGGAGGCCAGATCGATCACGATCCGCTGCGGGTTATCCAGCACAAACACTTTGTAGCTTGAAGGGATGGTATCCAGATCAAGATGAAGCTTCATGCGCCCCTGATCTTCGTGGAAATACACACCGGTGACTTTCGTCTGATCGGCAGACGCAGTTTTCCCAAGTAACAATCCTCCGCTCGCGCAGACAACTTTTCCCGCAAGATTCAGGAAGCGACGTCTGTTCTTTTTGAGGTGTGATTCCACTTGGTTGACTCTTCAGCAGTAGGTAATTTCCGCTGTAACATTTTTGATACAAGTTACAGGCAATACTTCCTCATAAAATTTAGCAAGATAGCACCAATTATTAAAGTGTAAATTCACTACAAAGAGGCGTGGGTAACCAGTACGTAACACAATTACCGTCGCATCCACCCGGATCACCGCTGTCGGGAGGACTAGCCGTCCTTGATGGTAATGGTGAGAGTTCGGGATTCAGCGTCCCGATGCTGAATATCGATTCGAACCCCGGAGATTGCCGCGAGTTCAGGGGCCCTTTCCGGCCATTCGATTAGCAACGTTGTCGAATTTTCCAGCAGATCACGAAAACCAATGAACTCCAGTTCGTCGGGATCGTTCAATCGATAAAGATCCAGATGACAAACCTCACCCGCCGGGGTTTGATAGTCTTCGAGGAGTGTATAGGTGGGGCTTTTTACTCGCCCGTTGTGCCCGCAGGCGCGCAACAGTCCCCGGCAAAATGTGGTTTTACCCGCCCCCAGCTCACCACTGAGAATGATAATCGCACCGGCCAGTTTGTCAGCCTTGATGAGTTGTCTGGCAAAATCCCCCCCGGCAGCCTCCATTTGAGGCTCGCCGTAAAGGATATGTGTAGTGCTTTGCAGAGGTGCCACCGCAGGATCGTTTTCAGTCGTGTTCATGAGTCGGATTTTGCCATGCAAATCCGCAATCACGAAGCAGTTAAGTTCGATCCAGAGTCAATAACCGATTTTAAGCGTTGTTAGCTCCGAGATCAGCCGATCCATAAAACTGACCCCCACATTATTAGTGATCTGACTTAATAGCCCGTCAACCGGTGTGAAGTTCACCAGCCTTTCTGCATCAAAGATATCCCGCGCGACGGTCATCTCGCTGCCGATACCATCGACCAATCCATTTTCCACCGCCTGCGCGCCAGTCCAGATGAGACCACTGAAAATCTCGTCGCTTTCGCCAAGCGCATCGCCACGCCCCTCACGAACCGCTGTTTTAAATTGTTCATGGATATCTGCCAGCAGCGTTTCCATGTGGGCGACTTCGTCCTGCTTGATCGGTTGAAAGGGATCCAGAAACGCTTTGTTGCTGCCAGAGGTAATCAACCTCCGCTCAACGCCCAGCTTATCCATTGTATCCACAAAGCCGAAGCCCCCGCTGCGCACACCGATCGATCCCACCAGACTGGCTTTATCCGCAAAAATTTTATCTGCAGCCGCCGCGATGTAGTAGCCGCCGGAAGCTGACAGATCCTCGATCACAGCATACAAGGGAATATCTTCGTATTCGGCTCGTAACCGCCGAACCTCATCGTAAACACGGCCTGATTGCACAGGACTTCCGCCGGGGCTGTTTATTCGAAGAATCACACCGGCTGTATTTTCGTGCTTGAAGGCCGCTTTGACGCCGGCGATGATTCGATCAGCGCTGGCCTCTTTACCCGGCGCGATGACGCCGTTGACATCAACAATGGCGGTGTGTAGCTCGCCTTCTTCAAACGGGGAATTGAAAACGCCATTCCCATAGGCCAGCAGCAAAGCAAAGCCGACATAGGCGAAGCCCAGCAGTTTAAAAAAGATTCCCCAGCGACGGCTGCGGCGTTGCTCTTTCAGAGACTCGGTCGCTACTTTTTCGATGACACTGCGCTCCCAACCGGGACGGCGCTGCTCTCCGCGTCCCCGTCGGTAATCATCGGGTACACGCTCACCATGCGCCCATCTTTGGTCGTCTTTCATAGGTTGTCAGTCATCATCACTTGGATCAGGGAACACAGACGGCACCAATCGCTGAATCAGCGCGAACGTCATAGGAACTTATTTAGAGCGAAGTATGTTCAAAGCTCAACAATGCAACTGCCGTACCCCGGATAACCACAATTTCTAACGATTGAGTTGATCGAGACTTTCAGCGAGTTGTGGCCATAACGGCTCAGCATCTGTTTGAAAACGCATTGGGTTTGCGTCAGCCAGCATTGCAGGAAAAGCAATCTCGGCGGCATGCAAGTACATTCTTCCGACGGCGACCTGTTGTACTTCGCGGTTCAGGGCTCGATCGCCGTAACGGGTATCGCCTACCACCGGATGGCCAATATGTGCCGAATGCACCCGGATCTGATGGGTTCGACCCGTTTCGATGGAGACATCAACCAGGGAACAACGCTGACCGGCAAGCACTGGCGTAAAGCGAGACAGCGCCTCCTTACCGTTGTTCCGATCCACAACAACCATCCGATCGCCAGCTTCGGGTTGATTCTTGACCAGCGGGGCATCGACAACGGTAGGCTCATCAACACGGCCCTTCAACCAGGCCCGGTAGCGTTTTTCTACCGAACCGGCACGAAGCGCGTCTTGGAAGTGAATCGACGCTGGTCTGTTCCTTGCGAGGACAAGGCAACCACTGGTTTCCCGATCAAGTCGATGAACCAGACTGATCGCCGGGTCATCATAGATTCGTTGCATCAGATCAATCACACCGAACTTGACTCCGGTACCACCGTGCACCGCGAGGCCCTGCGGTTTATTTATCACGATCCACTGGTCATCTTCGAAGATGACCGCGGATTCAATTGTCTTGAGCAATCCTGCTGGTAAGTGAACCTGAGTATCCGTGCTGACTGTCACCGGTGGAATCCGCACGTCGTCAC
>JAYJMJ010266938.1:0-13492 GCA_036873875.1 Laminaria ephemera | reverse complement strand
CTTGGTCGTTGCTGACGGGTGACGAGGATATTTCACGGCTTCTGATTGGTTGATTTGCTGAAGATAAAAAGTTTCATATTTCACTTCATCTTTTGTTTGGGAAATTTTTATAGCCGCTAACGGCTAAAATATGCCTTCATTGGCACTGCTAACAGTACACCAGTTCCGCTGTTTATGATTCTTGACTGTAGTTGCCCTGATACAGAGCGGTGAAGGTACGGCAAGCAGCGCTACTCACTACAGCAGTCCAGTACGCAAGGCAGAATCTACTACCTGGTACATAGACATCAGGCACTACAATGTATATTTTACGGCCGGCTGATGTGAATACGACAGCCTTAGAAATGCAGCCTGTAGGCGGATCTACTTTCGATTATGCGCATCAAGGTTGGCAAATCGACGACTGTATATTTGGGGTAGGTTTTGAACAGTAATACTTTCTAACATCAATTTATAAGTGCAGTCGGTAGCCCCTTTAAGAGACTGCGATAAGGAAAAACGCTGTATAAGGGACCTCAAATCTCGCGTCACCGTTTATATCAGTTTAAGGCACCAGAATCCTTAAAGTGGACGCAGCACTCAATAAGGGCCAATAGACTGTATGATATCTGCCACTATTATTAATAATAACACTGCTGTTGTACCAGATATGCTATTAGTACTATGCATCAGCTCAGTCTCGTATCAACATAAATTGCTGGCGGGTACGATGGTACAGCAGTGAGCGCCTGCATTTACGAAGTATTCCGTTATGAAAGTTTGGCTGAGATTCATGAGAAATATAAGAAATGGGATGCAAGAAATACAGCTCAAACGGGGCAACAAGATGAGCAACAGTGTATATAAGAAATCAAAGTTTTTGACGCCCACCAAAGATAGGAAACGAGGCTCCAGACCGTGACGTAAAAACACAACAAACAAGAAACTCGAAAAACGGCTGAAAACGGAGAAAAATATGAAACCATCACCTCAGAAATCAAGATGGTGACGTTGGTGGGGACACACCTAACAGTAAGACTTTGAGCCTTGGAAATTGTCGTTTCTTAACACCGGGCACCCACTTCAATCGAACATTTAACAACTGCTTGTTGTGATTGTTAGTCAAATATGTTGGGTAGAGGAACTTGAGGATCTAGACGAGGCAGCGAGTACCGAGCTACTATAATGTTAGACCCTACCTACGTCCGGAGCCGGCAGAGGTAGCGGAGATGTCGTCGCGGAGAGTCTTGGTGCTGGGTCCCTTGTCGATCGTCCTTACAGCCGACGCAAGCTGAAACTTTATCTTCCTTATATGTAGCAAGGAGATGCTAGACCGAGTCTGACTCGATGGGGAGGACGTAGGTCCACCCAGAGTCTTGCGGCGGGATAATCTCCCGATAGCAATCTCCCGGGGACGGGTCGACACCATCAATGCCGTGAGACCGCTCGTGACCCGAGATCTTATGTTGCTTGACCGGTGACGTGTCCTTTCGCGCATGCGTGTTACGGGTGTGGCACGTATCACTGCGTGTTACGAGATCTACGATAGGTATCTCCGACCCTGTCTTCCACATTCCTACGTTTATATTTATTTTGATTTGTTGTATGTACCAGTATGTTTTTGTAACTGCTTATACATATTATTCTTCTGCTCACACCACGAAGCCAGTTATACACACTCCAGTGATACAATTATTAGACATTTCCAACCATTTTGCCCCGTGGCACGTCGTGGCATTGCTGTCTCGGGACGTTTTTCGGCCTTTATTTCGTATGGGTTTGGGTTAGGGTTAGCGTTAGGGTTAGGGTGGTCTACGCCATTAAACGCAATAATAATGTGCCACACGACTTTTTTTAACTGTTAACTGTTGTTGCCGAGAATCACCACCGCCACCACCATCGTACGTACTAGTATTTTTTACAAAAATTCAAAATACACTACAACAGCTGTGAGATTGAGTTTTTTCTCTCTGTTGCTGTTTGTTACCGGTATAGGTTATAAATCCAGCAACAACTTCTTCAGATTTTTATAAATTACCGCGCTGACACAAAGCCCTGTGACGGACCGCCGTCTAGACGTAATATACTGTTTTGGCTTGGAATATTTTTAGGTGCCACTGACGTGACCAAAAACAGACGTCTCTTTGCTGTCACTTCACCGGAAAGTTCCACGTTGCTGTATGTCTTTTATTCAACTTATTTACCACCCATCGACATGCAGCACACGCAGCAGTGTTCTTGCCTGTTCGTCATCCTAGATAAAGACAAAAGCTCTGTAATCACAAAGTTTGAGACTGACATATATATACGTTGCAAGTACTACAGCAAGATACCAGGTACATACGGCGTATTTTTAATCATGCACCTTGCGTCCAGCTTGTTTTCCTTGAGCAATGCGGCTGGCCTCTTGGCATTGTCCATGTCGCCAGTTTGCACCTCCTATGATCAATCATGAACCTTTGTCTGCTTCACATAATTTTTTATATTTTTCTTCCTGAGCAAAGCGCCTTGTACGCACCGGTAGAGTACGTACCTACTAACCGTGCCTACGGCGTACCCTGCCTCTGGAAATCCCCATGCTCTCCTCAGAATGGCGGTTCCCATTTTTGATGGAAATATAACAATACTAAAAAAGCGGTACCAGCCCTATAAGCAATAGTTCATACCTTTTTTTTTATAATGTCGCTTTTACTTTCCAGCTTCTAGACAAGCTGTGGTCACAGGTTTGGTGTCGTCCCTTCTCCCCCCCAGTACACGCCTTCATTTTTTCCCGCGCAGAGGGTTCAGCATTCCCAACAGTTCCCAACGTTCTTTGATTTTCGTCGAATTTTGCTGACTCACGCTCTCGTGCATTCCGCAATTCATTTTTTTTTTTGCACAAGACTACGTCCCTACGAGTACGAGTAGTATGCGCTCGGGGGGGCTCGAACCTGCGAAGTCGACCTTAGTGGACGCTACGAGGTTAACCCACTAGACCATCGGGGACGCCGACACCTACTAATGGGTAACTACTGCTTGATGTACGTGAAGCTTGTGACGTAGGTACAAACGTACTTCCTGCTGTGCGAATACGTTACATTTTTATGCTGTGGGGCCCCGACATTAAGTGTAAAGCGTATACCCTATAGTTTCAACATGGCCCTAATGGCATAACGGCGGTCTTCCACTTGTGTATAAGAAACTTCGTTTGCCTTAAAAGTTTCATATAGTAGCTGTGTAATATGAATGGATTTTTAACGATGTTCTGTCCAAGAATTGGGGGAGAACACAGATTACTATTGTGGGCTGCGATGCTGGTATTGTTTACGTTTGGGTGGATGACCAAAAGGTTACAACCTTCCCTTATCATTGACGAAAAGGGGACACTGTCTTTCGCCCACGGCGAGGTACTATACTCGAGGTATAGGTGGTCGTAAACATCAATCGAACGGTCCAGCCCGAAGTGTACGCTGTAGTACGCTTTGATGACAGTCTGTTCCAAATATGTTCATCACCCTTGTGGTAATTTTTAATGTGCCGTATATTATCTCTTTCCGGCATCATACGTATTTGTCTGAAATTTAATACGTATTGACGAGTGTTTTAAACAATATGACGTGATCCACACACGACCTGGTGTCAGCGCCAATAACATCGTACTACTGTATGTATTGTTGTGGTCGCTAAAATTTTCCACAATGTGCCGTGTTGTACGTTGATGGCTGATGATGTTTAACATGGCTTAGGCCGTTCGTCGACTTCATTTGAGACGGCGTCTTGTCATCATGCCTTAACAAACAGAGCTCGACAGAAACGTTACTTGCTTGCCACATTTTCCATCCAAAAATGGGCACAAGTCACAGCAACTGAGACAACAAGGCGAAATCTCTCGTCAAAATGGGGTTCTTCCCAAAATTGGTAAAAGCGATGGGATATCCCCCCTTGAAACATGTCATAAAATGGCACACGCTCACACCACGTTCTTGATCAATCTTGTAAACACCGTACCACCAGTGCCTTGTGCGGGGCAAATCGGCGACACCTAACTCGGCCCAGGAGCCGGTCCTATTGTTGAAAAAATGAAATAGTATATCTTATCGTGTTTGGTTGTCAATGTGTTTCTTAACTAAAAATTGGAGTCATAAATCGTCGGCGAAGGTACTTAGCCACAGGCCGTTCCCAGCGAACAACCCATAGAAGAAGCTCCATACCCTCTTCGTCTCATAAGCTACGAGCGTCATCAATGTACAGTTTTCCGCTATTCTGACGTTTTTCCCAAAATCAAGATTTGATGCCGCCTATGTTTTAGTTAACAGTGTACCGCATTCGCCTGCGCACATATTGTCCTTTGCACCCGGAAGCGAATCTGGACAACGTGGGGACGTTGTTAACGATAGACAACGACATTCGACAATATGGTAGATCCATAAAAAAAGTAGCATTGTTGCACGCGCAAAGAAGTCTACGAGTGAGTGCACCCTTCTCATCGTGTTGGCCGCTTTCTCCAATATTTGTCGTATGATTGACAAGACCAGTCTCCGAACTCACAGTGTACGTGCAGCCGCATCATTATGACAGGGGCATCGGGTTCTTCCTGCGTACCTTGTACGTTCTCCGCTATTATGACGTTTTTGCCGAGGTCAACATTTGTTGCCCCCAATGTATCGGTTAACAGTATACCGCTTGCGCCTTCGCACCAATTGTCGTGCTGCACCCGGAACCGAATCTGGGACAACGTAGACACATACGTAACCATAGACAACAACATACGACTAAAGGGTAGATATGTAACTAACTATATCATTGCAAGCGCATAGATGTTTACGAGAGAGTTCACACGTCTAATCGTCTTCGCAGCAATCCCGAATATTTTACTTGTGTTTGACAAGACGAGTGCCCGTGTTCACAGTATACGCGCGACCGCATGTTTGCTACAGAAGCGTCGGGTTCTGAAGGGCGAACTTTGAACGTCGCGGAGCAGTTAAAAATATACAGGTGTTTTTGAACAGCATCAACGGCATTGTCAAGCCTCCGGTTTTCCCGCGTTTGTTTACCGCTGCCGCATTATTTAGTCTAGGACAGCATTTAGCACTTCCCTAGATATACATAATTTCCCTTTCCAGAAAGTCGATTTTCCCTTATGAAGTTGGAGCGATATCTATTTCACACGTCCATTACCTTTGTGGCCAAAACCGTTTTCATGGATGTCAGGTGTGCACAAGACGGCCAAGCAACGCCTACAAAAAGGTTTCCAGTCGTATTTGGGTGTCTGAAATTTTTCGCCGCCAGACCCATTGACGAGAATGCGTCGTTGCGTTAACCAACAGTGCCAAAGGTTTGCGACCTTCAATGCCCAAGGCAGCAGGACGGCGATATTCTGCAAGAAACACGCTTCAGAGGGCATGGTGAACGTGTGCCGCAATATTTGCTCACATGAATCCTGCACGAGGCGTCCAAAGTTTAACGACGAGGGAAGCAAGACGGCGGTGTACTGCAAGCAACATGCCAAGGACGGCATGGTGAACGTCTGCGCCAAGCGTTGCTCACATGACTCTTGCACGAGGATTCCTAGCTTTAACGTAGAGGGGAGTAAGACGGCGGTTTACTGCAAGAAACACGCTCAGGACGGCATGGTGAACGTCTGCCTTAAATGTTGCTTATATTATTCCTGCACAAGGCATCCTAGCTTTAACGTCGAGGGCAGCAAAACGTCGATGTACTGCAAGCAACATGCTGAGGACGGCATGGTGAACGTCCGCACTAAACGTTGCTCACATGACTCCTGCACGAAATGTGCGTTCCTTAAGGTCCAGGGAAATGAGAACGTGGTGTACTGCACGCAACATGCCATAGATGGAATGATTGACGTCAGCGGCAGGTGCTGTTCACACGACTCATGCCTGAAACGTCCATCCCACAATGTATTTGGCAGCAAGACGGCTGTGTTCTGCAAGCAACATTCCCAGGTCGACATGGTAGATGTCCGCAACATACATTGCGCACATGACAACTGCATGAAGTACCCGTCGTTTAACGTGGAGGGCAAAAAGAGGGCAGTTTACTGCAAGCAGCATGCCGAGAACGGGATGATCAACGTCAGCAGCCGGCGTTGTTCACACGACTCCTGCACGAGACAACCAACATTTAATGTTCAGGGCAGTAAGCCGCCACTGTACTGCAAGCTACATGCCATGGACGGGATGGTTGACGTCCGCAGCTTGCGCTGTGCACACGAGCCATGCCTGAGACGTCGGAACTTCAATTTTGTTGGCAGTAAAACGGGGTTGTTCTGCAAAGAACATTCCCAGGTCGGCATGGTCAACGTGTGCAAGAAGTATTGCGCACATGACAACTGCACTAAATACCCATCGTTTAATGTCGAAGGCAGTATGAAGACGGTTTACTGCAAGCAACACGCGGAAGATGGGATGGTGAACCTTCGAGTCAGGCGTCTTTCACGTCACTCCCTCACAACAGAGCCCGCGCGGGATGTACCCCCGCTTGTTGAGACTAACGCATGCACCCGGCACCAGACTGATATTGTGGATGGTCCGATGATTAACTCTGAATCGTCCTGTCGGGTGGTGGGCCGTCGAGCACCATCATCGAGGTTGGAATTCGACGGGAAGAAAGGCTCACTATGCGGAGGTGAAAGCTCTTTCCGGGGGGTTGTCGTCAAAACAGCGGGGATTGGTGTTGGTATGGAATCGTCTCACGTCACCTCAGATTACCGTGGCTTGCAGGGGCATTTCGTCGACCACACCGTTGCAACGGTCGCTAGACGTGCCCGTGATGTTAGTCCGTGTACCCCGCCCCTAATACACGACCAGCATTCTACTGGGAAACCCATCAAGACCGAAATGGAGCTGGTCGTCGATTTTTAAGATCTTGGTGACAGTGCCATCAGCAATCTTGCTGTTGTTGTCGTCCGACCATAGCATTTTGGTGTGGCGGGGTGAGTGGCGTAGGCCCTCGGTGTTTGAATTAGTTGTTTGTCAACTGATTACTCTTCCTTTCATGAACGGAGGGCTATGGTTGGAGGATTGGTTGTGTGTGTGTTTTTCTCTTCAGCGGCTTACAACCACGCTGTCTTGTTTAAATACATCTACAAAATGTAGATTCGCCTGTGTTTGGAGTGGCCTACACTCGGTACACACTGATAGTGATTGAACCCTTCTTACGGTACACTTGGCCGTCCGCTCTATAAAGTCTATATTGAGAACTAATAACAAATTCAGGCGTGAACCTGAACAATGTTGTTCCAACCATAAAAATTGGGATCGTGATGTAAAACGTTTTCGAAAAATTCAACCTTTAGAATATGAAGTAGGTTCATATTGGGGCAGTTGTGTGAAGGTTGTTGGGGGTGCCGGGTGACCAATGTCCACCACCCTCTTCAGCTCGTTGTACATCCATTGATGCGGATGGTTGTGTAGACACGTCGTACAGGATTGTGTTGGGGTCGAATGCAGTCTGATAGCACGCACAGGCTATTACGTTTTCTGGATGCGTTGTCTTTCTGTACATGGAAGTACCCTGGACGGCTGCGCAGCCTAATCCTGCGAAAGCCACCTTCGCGGGAGGACTCCTTCGGTGGACAAACATAACTGCCTTGTGGGACTACCTGACGGTGATAGGCTTGTCGACATCAATTTCAAAATCAGACCTTTCTTTTCCGTGCCGGTGAGTGCTTTGGTTTGTACCGTCTAACTGTACCAGCACGGGGATCGTAGTTGCGGTTGTTCTGTCGCTCTTCATTTCGTGACAGTCCTCAACGAATGTAGAGGCGGTCGCTAAATCGGCGAGGGCAGCGACAACCGTAAACGGAGGTTTTTCAATATCTGCAGTAGCCGGCATTGGCGATTTGGTCTGTGGTGGTATTAATAAGTGGGAAACTGGGCATTCTGTTCCTAACATTGATTGTTTCGGGAGACGTGAGATGTTGGTGGCAACAAACTATGCCGGGGGCTATGCTATTCTACCCAAGTCGTCATGTAGCCGTCTGGTTCGGGTCAGCGCTCAACACTATATGTGTTTTTGCAATCACGAGCAATATATTCGGTTATTTTTCCATGTTTCCATTCAACCATTGCCGGGTATCGTACTGATAAACAACGGGGCTTCGCCGGCGACATGGATGCCCTCCGGTAGTGAACGGGCGCGCTGCCGAAACTGGTAGCAGCATTGTGGCCTTGAAATGAGGTCAGACCTAATGCCTAGAGATTATCATTTAGCGATTTTACATCTACAAGTTGATAGTTTTAATAATGTACTGGTTGTTTGAGCGTTGCCTCTGGCATCTGTAACCGATTAGGATCGGAATATATGGCAGAGGAATCGTCACGTCTTCTGTATTCGGGAATTCGTGATGGTTGTATGGTTGATGCCACACGAATGCAATCATGTCTGTTAAGTGACTGTTCTTTCCTGTACATTATTGGGAATATTCTAAGTGGACAATACATATTTTAATATGGTCTTCATTTGTTCGGCCCATGCCGATGCAGTTGGCGATTCTCCCCTACTCTCAAGCGAACCAACACCGTTTGCGGAGATATAGAACACACTAGTGTGAAGGGTTCCCGTATGTGTTCGAGCCGGGAGGCCAAGAGTGTCATATGAGGATGTCTACATCGTTTACCTGCCCGACTGTGCCAGAGCAACGAGCTTACACCATGAGAGCGAAGGGTGCTGCCCTTGCGGACATCGAGATTGACGGTATCGGAAATGATGTCAAAGTGACCATCAGTGCCTGGGGTGCCCATAAGAGTTGAGAACGACTGCAAAATCAAGCTGGGTACCCTTCAAGGGAAAGGGCCAGCGCCAGGCCAGGGAAAGCCTAAGAGATGCGCAGTCTCAACGTAGGACCGCTGAGAGGTCATTGAAGCGGTTGGCAACCTGCTGGCTTCGTACCAGGAGCAAAAGCTAATGCAACACACACCTTGGACAGCCAAGCCAATGCACGAGATTTGCGAAAACATTTTCGAGGCCGTCAAGTTCGCAATGCAGCTGAGGGGTTTGCAACAGGGACATGGACACCAGGCCGACATCGCGGTGTCGCAGGCAGCGCAGTCACGGCTGCATCAGCCGCAGGAGGATACTGGCTGGCGTAAATGAGCAGAAATATTACAAAGGTGAATGTAATGAGGTCGTAGTGGTTGAAAGGTAAAAGAGAGATGACGCATCCTACGATAGAGGTAGCATGTTTCTGTTTTTTTCTTTGAATGACAGGGATCCTTAATCCAAAATCGTCGCAAATTCGTTCTTATCTAGCAATATCATTTTTTTGTATTCCAAAGCCATAGGTTTGCTCATCTGGCTGCACTTTCATCCTTCGCAAAATACGGTTTTTGTGTGGGGTAGAGGAGCTCCTCGAGTGAGGAGCCCGAGTAACAAATTTGTGCACCCTTACCGTACTATTGGTAAAATGTGTCAGATGTGCAGGAGGGTTTGGTGCAACACGAGCACCGGATATACAGAGGCAACCAGCCATAGCAGGAGTGTCAGCAGCAGCAAAAGCAGCAGTTGCCGTCGCCGCCGCCGCCGCCGCAACTGCAGCGGCAGCAGCAACGGCAGCAACAACAGCTACTAGATACGCCCATCACCCCATAAACTGTGCCCCCCTCCGTCATAAGTTTGACGAAGGAACGATGAGCGGAAGAGAAGAGAGAGGTGTGCCGTGATCCAGAGGCACGGTAGAAGAAAGAATGGCTAAAGTCTGTAGGAAAGAGAGGGTGGCGGAAACCCGGATAAGGGCGCTTGAAGGAGAGCAGGGATCTGCACTGGGTGGTCTTGCTGCTGTTTTTTTGACTGAGGGTATGAGCCGGCTGGTCCCCGTGTCACAAGGCAAAGGGGACCGCGTGAACGGCAAATGGAAAACACCATAATTCACCGCGCGCATCAAGCTTACTTGGCACGTATTGATCCCAATACAGTATGATTTTGCATTTTTGTCTTGTTTTTGTTTTTCTGGTCACCTTAGCTGGACTGTTATCGTTGGTGGCTCTTCGTTAACATATACATTTGGTTTGCAGAGTGTGCCTGGTGGAAGATAACACTGTAGATGGATTGGAAGGTTGCGCACAATCGTAGTTTGTTGTGCCCCTTCCCTCCCCTGTCCCCACACCCGTCCTGTCTTAGGTTTACTGCCACTTGACTCCCAAAAGCTAGTAAGCACTGCTGCTGTTTGGATGGCTCTGCCATACAAGAAGTCAAGCGACTGACTGGTAACAGTAATAGGTTATCGTGGAATTTAATTCAGATTTTTTCTAATGGCGTGGCATGCGATCGAGTAACGGTCGATTTTATACATCTAGTAGCTTCGTAGGTAGGAACAGGTACAAATAATTCCGTTGATTGGATGTTTGGGATTCAGCTCATAAAAAAAGTGCAGGGTATATATACCTGGTGTAGAGTTTCTTACGGTACGTATTACGTAAGCTATAACGACACAAAAACATGCCCAAATAGGAGATACATCAACAAAGGTAGTCGTGCATATATACACAACATTCATTATCGGATTTACGGTGTTATGAGTGGGGTTCGTAAATTGGTAATAGTTGCGTGGCCCAACGCCTACCCTGGTAAACGACCCAATAACATGGTGTCGGCTTTGGTCTAGCGGCGCTTAGCAGACATTATGACATGAGTCTGAGCAGAGTGGTGGTTATGGTATGAGACTGGCAATAATCATAACCACGTCTGACGTTCGTATACTTTAGGACCACCCTGCCCTACCGAACGTATTGCATTCCAGGGCATGTGGTTGAAAAGATGAAATGCGAATGAGTGTCTGGCTTCTGGTAAGAGAATGGATAGATGAGGACTCGTCGGTGCTCTCACTACCTGGGTCACACACCTCTGTTGCTGCCGTACCCGTGTCACTGCCGAGCTTCCAACTAAAACTCGTTATTACTCATGCACATAGTGCATAACAGGACCCAGCCACGGTCAGAACAAAAATTACAAATGTTGAGGATTGCGGTCGGCATTATTGGGAGTTTTAGTTTTTCAGTAAAGTGTGCTTCAAAGTTTGAGTCCCATGTTTTTGAGATTAAATAGTACGATAAGTCCGAAATGATATATGTTTGACGTTGTTGCTTCGAAAAATATCATGTCGCACATGATCCAGATATATGTGATCCCCTCGTCTGCCCCCTTGGTTGCGTTTGACACTGGTAGTGGCAGATGATCCATGTGGGCGCAGCATCAAGCGACTGTAGCCCTGTGAGATGTAGTTGCGTTGGCGGGTCTGTGTGCAGACGAGTACGCTTTACACTCCCTGAGAATTGGCGGCGCAACGCTGTTTTCGGTGGGGGGAGGTACACCAGACCTGTTGCAGCGGAAGGGCCGGTGGGCTTGCGATGCGTACAAGGTGTGCGTTCGAAGCCACGGGAAGGATGACAGGTGGGTATAAAATGTAATGGCCCGCGAGAAGATGGATACCGGGACCTAGCCGGGGAAGTGTACGGAGTGGGGGTAGGTTAACCCCCCTCCAAGGTTGGAGGAGCAGGGGTGTACATAACTATTTCAACGGTCATGCAGCCGTGTTGTTGTGTCAGGTGGGTATTAATCAGAAGTCGATCATGAATTGCGCGTCCCCTGGTGGAGCAAGAAGGTGGGGGGGGGAGAACGCAAACGCGCTCGTAAGCTGAGCCGAACCACGCTTTTGGAGGCTGGCGTCGAAAGCTCGACATAGCCAGTTAGGACGAGGGTTGACTCAGGCTGCGGACGATAGCGTGGGGCTGCTGTTGGAGCAACCTCGGGGGGTGGCGGAACTCTATCCAACCCCCTTGCTCCGAACGGAGGTTGCCCATTAGTATGAGACAACTTCGAAACCAAAATGCAAAGCGAATAAAAATAGGCACGAGAAAATAAGGGGTTTGTCATGTACGGTAGAAGCATAAGACTATAGGCAGTTGACCAATTAGATCAACTCGGCTTATTACCTGTAGTCGTACCAATATATCTAAAAGGGCTCCTTGAACCAGTCTACACGATCGCTGACATGCACGCGAAGCTCGCAGTTGGGTAGTGTTAGCGAGACAGGTCGAGGTGCTGTAAAGACTGGCAGATTTGTCCACCCACTCGCCCGTGCTTTTGAAGGAATAGCGCGAATAAGCTCGCCGCAAATACGTGCAAAATCACTGTTCTCCATGTCGCACATCACGACATGCGCTCGCTCGCCCGACATCAAGCGATAGTGTTGGAAGGTGTGTGTGCGCAGGCTCAAGAGAGCCTTCCCGAAGGCGTTGTCGAGGGCAGTTAACCTAGCCAGACCCGAACGATCGTGGTCGGCCCCGGGCAGCGGCCCAATGGACAGAACAGCCACAACAGCTCTTGACATAAGTTCACGGCGATCGGCGCACATAAGCTAATACCTGACCACACCATCTACGCGTGTCCCAAACAGGGCAACGTCGAAATTGCCAAATAATCGTAGCTGTGAGGCAACGGCCGCCGTTACGTGGACGGGTTCTCGCACGAAAAATCCTGGTTTCCAGGAGAGTTGCCGAGGTTCAGGGGAACACGTCCCTTCATATTCCACAGCTTCCGCGATGTGAAAACTTGTTTCCAGAGGGATGTTTCGTCGCTGAGCTGGGGCTTTTGACCTGCCGATCCTGTGCGTCAACGTCGTCTAGCGATGCAGCCACCCGACTGGATGTGGTTCTTGATGAACTAGTTGAAGATGGCCTCGACCTGGGCTATCTGGTCAGCGCAGTATCTCGCCAACGCTCCCGTAGTGGTGACGTCTTCCGACGCAGCGGCCAGCCTCGAATCGACGTTCTCATTGACTCGCGCGACCTCTGCTTCAACCTGCCCCGCCCACTTGTTGAGGTCAGCGAGAGTAACCACCGCATCCGCCGCAGGTTCCACGGAGGAGGACGCAGAGCCCGCGAGCGCTGCGTCGGCTCGCGCACGCAGGGAAGCCTCCGCTTGGTGCTCAGCGCTCGCGGCGGCGCGAGCCTCGGCCTCAGTCGAGCTATCCATCAGCATGTAGGCAGCACTCCAACTCTCAACTTTTCACAGCAGCAGCTAACAGCAGCAGACCTAGCGACCAGTAGCAGCACCGACCGACGACAGAACGAAGCCCCCCGAGACCCAACAGAAAGACTTCAGCCAGTTCAAATCGACCAGGCTTTATCGCCAATCTAACTGTCTCGCAATCACTGCTCCACTGGGCGCTTCGCTTGCATGTCAGAGACAGTTTAGACTGATTCAAGGTGCCCTTTTAGCTATACTGGTACGAGTACAGGAAATAAACCGCATTGATGTTATTGGTCAAAGGGCTATATTTCTAATCTTCTTCCGTACATGTAAAACCCCTTATTTTTTCGTGCCTCGATTATAATACGCGTTAATTTGAGTACTTGAACCGTCCCATCCCCGTGTGCTAAGGGCCCATCTTATCGAAGAATCACGAAGAATCGTAATTGGATTTTTTTTTAGAATTAAATTTAATTTGCATCTGATTGGTCAAAAAATGAATCACCAAGCAGGCTTTTTCGTTTTTGGGCCGAGTGAAATTAGA
>JAYJMJ010266928.1:0-13492 GCA_036873875.1 Laminaria ephemera | reverse complement strand
TAAAGAAAATATGGTTTCAAGATTCACCTAATCATAAACATTATGATTTAACCCCATATAGAAGAAGTTTAGCATTATCAAAAGGGGTTATTGAACTTACAAAACGAGATTATGTTTTAAAAGTAAAGGAATTACGAAAGGATTGGAAAAGATGATAAAGTTTTAATAGTCATTTTGTTGATTTTATTAGGTTATTATAAATCATCTAATCCAAATTCCACTAATGCCTCCTTATTAAATTTTTTTTTAAATAATTTAAGAAATTAAACTATAATTTTCTAATAATTCATTTAAATCATCTTCATTTTTCCATTCAAGTAATTCTCTTGTTTCATATTCTATTAGAGCTTCATCCATCTCATTTAATTTTTCTTCTGAATACTGGGAAGTATTTTCTATTATAAACTCAATCATTAATTTTTTATCTATTATTAGATAATTCATAATAGATTCGACCATATTTTCTTCAACTTTGTTCATATGTTTTTCCTTATTTTAAAGAATATTTTAATCTTTTTGCAAATAATATCAATACATTTATTTAATATTTTTTAAATTTACTCATATGAAAAACATTTAGGCATAAAAAAAGCCCAAATTATGGACTTTTTTAATATGCATTTTTTATTTACAATACTAATGAACCATTATGAATTCTGGTGTAAGGTCAACAACACCCGTTGATGGATCTTTTATAAATATTAACTTATCAACTCCAACATCTATGCATTCATTAACCAAGATGTTAAAAAATGTTCGTTTAATGTCACTTAATTTTTTGAAATCTAGATTAATATCATCATCACTTGATAAATGTTCAATTTCAATCATAGCTTCATTAACTATATAACTGAAGTTTTCTCTATTAACCTCATCTAGCTTTAGATAAAGCTGATCAATAATATCTGGAAATAACTCAGCATTCTTATTCATTAATTTATCAAAGGCTTCCTGCCCAGCAATATAAGGATGTTCTTCAAGATAGATATTAAACCAATCCTTTTGCCTTTCTATAGCTTCTTCTAATATATACATACAATTGCCCCTAACCAAACCTGTTAATAGCTTCAGGAACTTCTCCGCACACTCTATTATAGTCGAAGGAGAACCTTTATCTACTTTATTTACTCTGATGCTGGCTTAGCGATAGAGGTGTGTTTATTCTGTACCGATGTTACAGCTTTATTGATGTGGTCTAATGACTCAACGATTTCATTAAAAACAAGATGATACTTAAATACTTTTTTCTTCAAAACATTAACCCTCTAAAATAAGATAATTCTAATTATTTTTGTTTTCTAGCAAGAAAGGATATTATACCAAAAAATGCTTTTATTAACAAACAAAAATTGATAGAATGCAATCGTTTGCACGATTAATAAACAAATGTAAGGTTTTTTGTTTACTAATTTAAAAAAAAGTTACAAAAAAGGATCTTTCTGCTCCTTTTTTGTTATTTTTTAAAAATTTTATCCTGATTGTTGAGCTTTATTTTTTATTAAAATATTTAACATTCTTGAAATATCTGTACTAAAAGTATCTTTTACTTCATGACTTGAATACTCCAAGTGTTGCTTCCATTCATTAGGAATATTTTTATAAACATTTTCTTTTAGCACTTCCAATGAAATTTCTCTCTTCGATGTTTCATTAATTAAATTTGTAATTAATATTCCTTCATTTGAAATTCTAATCTTAGAATCAAACATACCATATTTATTAACTCCAACTTTTTGAATTTCATCTAATGTTACTTCAATTTGGCGCTTTAAAAAGATGTTTGCGAAAAGAACATCAAAATCTTCATGTGTTACTTTACCTGAATCATAGTCTTCGCCCATGTCATCGAATGTTTCAAGAATACCCTTGTATTCAAAACCTGACTGATATTGTAATGCTTGTAATTTCTGTTTTAGTGTTAATGACATTTTATTTTTATACCTCAAATGTTTTAATCAAATCTCTATTTTTTTCTTTCCAATTAGTGGCAAAATCACGTTCTCTTTTTAATCTTGCATCACCTTTTAAATTTATTGAACCTGTTTTTCTTGCTTCTAACAACCCAAGAGCATAAATAATATCATAATTAGACTCTTCTAATGATTTTGAACATTTATCTCTGGTTGTTTTTGAAAGTTCTAACATCATTGAAACTATTCTTAATTTAGTTTGCTTTTTTAAACACTCTATTTCTTCATAATTAATATTAGAAAAATACATTACAATTAATTTAGAATATTTACTAAATTCAGTAATGGTTAATATTTCTCTTAACCTTTGTTCTACATATAAGCAATTGTTGCCATGTCCAAATAGGTATCCGTTTATTGTAGGATCAGTTTGATGACAATGAACACATTGATAATATGGATTACTATCACCCACTGGCTGATTTTCATAGCTAGTGTCATATTTTAACAGATATATAGCAACTTTCTCAATTATTTTTTTTAACATAATCAAAACCTTAAATTCCTTTATTTGTTGACCGCATTATACTGCAAATGATAGCTTTTGTAAAGCTGTATTCTTTTGTGAAATTTGCTAAACAATTTTTATTTTTATGGTAAAATATTTAATATCAATTAAAAATAAAATTTGGAGAATATATGATAATATCATTAAGTGGATTTGAAGGGTGTGGAAAAACTACACTTGTAAACCAACTACAGACACAACATAATCATTTAGTAGTGCCTGAGACAGCAAGACTATTAATACCTTTAAAAGAAGATGTATTTAAAGATTCTAAAGATGATTTAAGTTATCACTCTTTTTCTGCATATTTAAATAGTTTAAATTTTATTTTTCAAAATGCACAAATTTTAAAAAATAATTCATTGGACGTTGTATTTGATAGAAATATGATTGATTCTTTAACTTTCCTACAAATGTATAATAAAGAACAAAATATACAAATAGCTGATTTTCAAAGTTTTATAGATAGATATACAGAAGAAAATCAGAGAGAAACTTTATTTGATAAAGTATGCCTTATTAAGCATAGTGATAATGATATACATATTCAAAATAACATATTAACGGATGATGTTAGGCAATATAGTAACTCTGGAGTATCTGGATACAAAAAAGATGCTAAAACATGGGAATCTCAGTGGTTAAATAATTATCACAGCTTAAAAAACTTCTCCAAAGAACTTATATTAGTACAAGCATATCCAGATAACCCTAGACCTATAGATACAGTAATAAAACCTAATTCTCCAATAGAAGCTAGTAAATTAAAAATAAAAAGAGCCTAAGAAGCTCTTTTTTTCTTGACTTTTTATATCTATAGTGTATTATAATATAACTTTTGCTAGAGAATGAATATTTATGGATTATACAAAATACTTAATAAAAGAATATAAGCATTGGGATGTTTATCTTCATATTAATCAATATCCATATTTTGGTAGATGTTATGCTTGGGCAAGAAGAGCTGAAGCAAACCACTTTACTGACATGACTGATAGTGAACTATTAGAATTCAAAAATATAATAGTTCCCGAATTTGAAAGTCAGGTTCGTTCAAAATTTCCCGCTATTATGAGATTTAACTATACAGTTATGGGAAATGAATCTCCACATTTACATTTTCACATGATTCCTAGATATGAAGAGGATTTTGTTTTTTTAGGAATTGAATGTAAAGATAAACAAAAAAATGCTAATTATGCACCATATGAAAAGAGAAAACTTCCTAATGAAGTTATTGACAAATTATTAATGTTAATGCAGGAAAGCACAAAAATTTAATAAAAAAACAATAAAAATATATAATAATAGATATTTTTAAAAAAAATGTTGACTCTAGGCATTTTAAGTGATATAATTCAGCCAAATATATATTATTTTATAAATTACAAATTTAAGGTGGTAACATGAAAGAAAATACTTTTGATCCTAATACTATTAGTCTAAAAAAATTAAAAAAAGTAATGATTGAACAAGAATTGCTAAATATGGCATCCATTGGTGAATATTGTGGATTCTCTCGTGAAAGAATTCGTCAAATCATGAAAGAGCGTGATATTGAATTTAAATCACTGAAGGGTGAAGTTACTTTAGCTATTTATCAAACTGACATTACATTGAAGGATGAAAATTGGAAACTAATTACATCCCAAGATACTGCTCACGGTTATTACATTAGTAATTTGGGTCGTGTTTCAAGAGAATTAACTAAAACTAAAAACGGCACAACTTATACTTTTAAAAAGTTACTAAATCCTTCTCCAGATGCAAAAGGTAGATTGCGAGTTAATTTAACTCTTAACTCTTTGGACGATGATGGAGAAATTGTATCTAAACCATGTACTAAGTATGTTCACACTCTTGTTTGTGAAACATTCAATGGCGCACACGAACCTGAAACAGAGAAACCTCGTGTAGAATTTAAAGATAAAAACTATAGTAATTGCAATAAAGATAATGTTGCATGGGAAAAGAAAGTTTTAACTCCCGAAGCTTCATAATAATTATATTTGTAGTTAAATACAAAAAAAGCCCTAATTACTTAGGGCTTTTCTGTATTTAAAATTATTCTTCGGAGTTTACAGAAATTCTATATTCTAGTATTACTGTTTCTCCTGCCTTAATTGTTTCTATGTCCCATTTTATACCATTATAATCTTCTATTGGTGATACTATTTCCACAATTTGACCTTTTTCTAATTTTTTAATTGTTGGTTTTAAAGACCATGACTTTCCATTATCAATAGAATAATATGGAGTAGGAAAAATTGTTTCGCTTCCCTTTATCAATGTAGTACCATAAGGAACTTTTCCTTTTATTCCTACATTATTATAATCTTCTTTTGATTTATTTGTATATAACATTTCATACATAATAATATCTTTAGGATCTACACTCTTTGCTTCAACTCTTTGCTCTTTTCCATCAACTGTAGTTATTTTAAAAGCATTCATTTTACCAACCAATTCATTTGCACTAATGCTTGCAGAAAAAATCATACTTCCTAGTACAATAATAGTTTTTTTAAAATTCATCAAATTTACCTTCTCTTTATAATTATTAATAATATATCTTTTTTCCTAATTATCAACTCTTACGCGATAAGTTACGGAAATTTCTTCACTGGAATACAAAACTCCAGTAAATGCCCATTGAACATTACCTTTTGAGCCAACAGCAGGTGTAGTAACAACGTTGCATGCAGTCATTCCAGAAGTTAATATTGCTGGACATAAAGCTGCATCAAAATTTGTAAAATCAGGAGTAAAATCATTGATAATTATATTATCAAGAACTTCTTGTCCATTATTTTTAGCTGTAACTGTATATGTAATTATTTCGTTTGGCAATGCATTTGTTTTATCAACTGATTTTATTAATACAAGACTTGAGTTGTTACCCGCTGCTGTAATTATTGTTAAATCTACAACATCTTTAGAAACAACTAAGGGAATATTAGTATAATTAACTTCAGCCTTTAATGCATATGAATAACTGGAGTTATTTGGTGCATTTAAAGGAGTAAATACTTTTACTATTAAGCATGTTTCATTGTTAGTATTAATATTTGTTGATAAATTTGAAACATTTGTATTATCTACTGGATCTATTAAACCATTACAATTCACATCATTGTATACAATAGCATTTGTATTTAAATTGCTGGGAGTATTACTTTCGGAAACTATTGAAAATGATGTTGTCCCAATACTATTTATCTTATATTTATGAGTATAAGTTGTTGTTGAACCTGCTTGAATAGTTTTTGATTGAGTTCCTGTAATTGTTGGTTCGGCAATATAACCAAATTTCATACCAGAATGTTTACCAGTAAGACCTGTTGTTGTCATATCACTAACACTATTTATAATAGCACCTGTAGTTCCTATTGATGAAGATACATTTTTTAAATTTAATTTATCTTCAGCTTTAAAGTTAACACTAGTTATTGTATCTGGAATCCAAAACTCAAATGTTCCATCACCCTTACTATATTGATAATCAAAAACAGAACCTCCATTTAGAGCTTCAATTTTTATATTATCTAAGTCATTTTCAGTACCTTCTTGTATTCCATTATGAGGTAAGTTAGAACCTAATCCATTATCTAAAAATGTTTTTCCTTCAACTTTATAACCTTTATAATTAGCAAAATTTAAATATGAAGCATTTAATTCATTAAAGGAAACAGCTTTAGTATTAGAATCCACAGAAATATATCCAGTAGGGTCTTCTTCAATGGGAGGACATGTAAAAGCAATAGGCAATGTTTCGTTTGCTGATTCTACTAAATTAAAATCAGAAATTAAAATGTTATCAAAAAGAAAGAACCCATTTGCATCAGTTTTTTGAGTTTCGCAATCATTATTTGTAACATTATGCAATACAACAGTAACATTGGAAATACCAGCTTCACCAACTTCTTTAGTTGCATTATGATTAGTATCATCGAAAACATATCCAGAAACGCTACCGCCAAGATCAGGAACACTACACTCACCACCATAAATTACATTTTTGGTCAATCCAGAATTATAAGCATATTTCCAAGTATCAACTAATGCACCATTGCCCAAATCATTAGCCCATGTATGAGAAATTAAGCTTCCATCCATACTAGTTGTACCACCACCAGATAATGGAGTGTCATTCCAGTAGTAATAATTTGAATCACTTGTTGATGCATTACGTAATGTAAAAATAGGACCAGTATCAAAACTTCTATTTTCAACATCAACAAAAGGAAAATGTACTTCACCATCAGATAAATATAAATTAAATTTTAAATTAGTTCCATTTGGGACAGAACCACCACTAGGTAGGACACCATCCCAATATATACGGTTTAAACCAACTGATGCTGTACCTTGAAATATTTTTTCATCTAAAGTTACATTACCATCACTATTAACATCTATATATAATTTATATTTCCAAACACCATTTGAATAAAAATTAAAATGACCACCAGTTGTATATCCATCAGGATCATTATCATCTGGACAAATATTATGATAAAAGAAATTTGTCACGTTTGGTTGACTTGGTGGTAATGTTACTGGCTTATCAGGGTAATTTAAATAAATATTATATTGTGCCAACATTGATGGGGTTGGAGTCGTTGAAAGAGGAATAGAGTCATCATTATGAGTCGTTGGACTAGCACCAACATTATTAGAAACTAATTGGAAACTATAAGGTTGAATACCATTTGCATCTATTTCCCATACAAATCCTTCATAAGAGTCACCATTATCTTCACCTTCAACTACAAATAAATTAAAGTTAAGTTCTTCATTAAATCCATTTTGAATTAATGAATAATGTTTAGAAAAAGTTCTTCCTTTAATCAATGAATTAAAACTTGTATCTCTTACCCCTATATCCATCCAACGAAGACCATTACCATATGTTCTAGAATTATTAGTTGCATGAGAATAAAATCGAATAGTATAAACACCATTTCCACACCCTTCGGCTACAGGGTCAAATGTTTGTGGTGCTCTGGGTCTTGTAGATACAGACTGAACATTAACAACATCATTCCATGAACCAATATAACCATTTCCACCATTAGTAACATTAATTACTCTATCAGCAGATGTATATGAGTTACCTAATTCAGGTGAGGTAGGTGTATTATTAGGACACCAAACAGCAATATCTCTGCTATCTCCAGATTGAGCTGGATTACTTGTATATAAATCTATAACTTCTCTTGTTGAATCAAATATATCAACTTGGAAAATAGTTACCCTTCCTAAACCTAAAGTATAGGATGGATCATAATTATCTCTTTTGCTTTCTATTCTAACAATATCATTAGCTGAAGTCTTACCTCTAAGCTCATAACTACCTTCAGCAACTGCATTTGAAACTGTTGCTAATCCTAAAAGTAAAACTAATATAATCTTTTTTATTTTATTTATTGTAACCATTTAAAATCTTCTTCTGTTAACTTCATTCTAAATTTAAGATAAAACCCTTTTTTAGTAAAACTTTCATCAGAGTACTTATTATCTTCTAAGCCTTCAAAATTATAACCTGCTGACAACCACATATTTTTTTGAACCATCATTCCCGATTCTAAACCAAAAACATAATTTTCAGAAGTTTCATTATCAAACAAATAAGAACCAGTTAATCCAAAATCAAATTCTTCATTAATATCATAAGAAAATCTTCCAGATAACCAATTTGCTGTATAATTATAATCTTCTACTTCACTATCAATATGTTTTATTGAATACAACCCACTAAATGTCATATCCGTATTTAATTTTTTATTAAATTGAAATGCAAGTTGATGGGTGTTGTCATATAATTCATCTTCCTTAATATATTCGTTTTCATATTTAAGTAAATAGTTTAATGAATTTTCTTTGTTATCTCTATAGGAAATACCAGAATAAAATCTATTTTTAGTAGTAGAACTTCCTTCTTCATATGCTAATGAATCTTTTAACAATAAACTAAAGTTATCATCTAATTTACGAATATAACCAACAGAACCCATATAATAATCACCAGCTTCACTATTTCTATATTGCAATCTATAAATTGTTTTCCAATTTTTATTTTGAGTATGCTCAAATGCTGCTGCTAGACTTGATGATGATTCTCTTTCACCCTCAATATTTTCAATACGCTCTACCGCTAAGTTTCCTTTCCAAAACTTATTAATTTCAAATTTATTTCTAACACCAACAACGGCTTCAGCATCTTTTTGGCTAATAACTTCATCAATTCTATATTCAGAATAAATATCTGTATTTTCACCTATACCATAATTTGCACCAACAATTGTTTTTGAATTTTCTGTATTTGAATCAGATAATTCAATTTCACTATTTAAATTTGAAAGTTTTTCTTTTTTAATATAAATTTTTCCATTATTAGAAATACTATGTTCTATACCGAATTCTTGTCTATTAATATCCGAAACTTCTATATCTTGTTCATATTCAACATAAGTATTAATATCTTTATAAAACTCTGGTTGCCAAGTAATTCTTGCTGACCCCATTGTTGAATCTTTATTTAAATTTTTATGTTGTGACTCTGTATATTTCAAACCACTTTCTATTCTAAAATTAGAACCAACAGTTTTCTCAACTGTTGTTTTTAAACTTTTATTTGTTTTTTCTAATGTTTTATCTTTTGTGTAATAAAGTTTATTTTTTAAATTAACACCTTTAGTTAATTTATTTTTAGTTTTTAAAGTTATTTCTTCGTTTATACCTTGAATTGATGAATATTCATTTGAGAAGTTATCATCTGCTTTTTGAGCTTTTAATTCTACTAAATTGCCATCTTTATTATATTTTAAATATACCTTAGAAGCTAAACCTTTAACACCCATAGCATCAGATTCAGCTATTTCTGCTGTTACTTTTAAATTATTTTTATTATATTCAATATTAGTACTTGTTATGTTGTATTTATTATTAAATTCTTTACTTGTATGATAAGCTGCACCAATACTTAAATCATTGTTAATATTATAATTACCCTGAACACCATAAACCCAATATTTCTTATTATTAGTATTTGTTTCATATTCAACCCTAACGAATACTGGATTAAAGTCGCTGTCATGGCTTGAAACTGCTTCTCTAAAGATTATTCCTTCATAAAAACCATTAATTTCATAATCAACAAATCTAGTCATTTGTTTTTCAGAAATTATATTGTTTGTATTTTTATCTTTTGTCACAATAAATACTTTTTCACTGTTTATAACAACTTCTTCGCCATCCGAAAACTCATAAGGACCAAAAGAACCTCTGCCAGCTATTTCTTTAACCCTTGCTCCAAAATTTTCTTCAGCAAAGTAATAAGTAATATTTACTTTTTGAGTTTGGTAATTATGCTTAAATCCAGTTAACGTTCTATTATAATTACCTAAACTTATTGTTCCTGTTGAGTATTCTCTTGTATTAAAGTCACCGTATAAAGCATAAGAACTATTCTTTGCTACTTTTACAAATATATTACTTGTAGATTGAGCTTCAAATCCATTGATAGAAGAATCACCATAGATTGGATAAAATTCTTCAGGTTCAATGTCTTTATATAATTTATCTTTAGAATCTTTATCACTATCATAAGCTAAAGTTAATAAGTAATCTCCTTTTACTTTACCTTTTAAGAATAAGGAAACTCTGCCTTTACCTTTACTTCCTAAATTAAACTTCTTAATTTCATTTTCTAAACCTGTTGTTTTAATATTTTCTGATAGATTAGAGTCTGCGAAATTAAAGGCACCTTCTACTACACCAACTGCAAACAAGTTTCTTAAATATGTTGTAGCATATACATTTTCTTTTGTTTTTATGTCATTTATTTGTCCTGTAATTTTACCAGATTCCGCACTATTTGGAGGAATTAAATCAAAAACTGCTTCACCATTCTCAATTACTGTTTGAATTCCTCTTTCAGTATCATTAATATCTTCAACATCCCAATGACCTACAGTTGATTTTAAAGTTATTGTATATCTACCATGAACAGGAATATCATTAATATCAGTTAATCCCACAATTACAGGAAAAGGTTTAGATGAATTGGCTGGAATTTGATTATTTTCTGGTAAATGAAATTTAATTTTAGATAAATCACCTGCTGCTATAACTTTTATAGCTTTAGTTCCTCTAATATTACCAAATGGGTCTACATTCCTAACCTCAATAATATTAAGACCTGTTTTTAACTTAACAGCTATATATTCTACTACTTTTAAGTTAAATTCTTTAAAATTAACTACCTGTCCAATTTTATTGGTTTCTACAACATTGTTATTTACTAATAATTGAATGCTACCTTTTGATAGTCCCTTTATTCTTATTGATAATTGATTCTGCAACAATACATCATCATTTTCCAAATCAACAAAATCTATATCTGTATTATATTGTATTTTTTTTGCATACTCTTCTAAATCAATTGTTGTTTCTATTGATTTGTATTTGTTATTCGAACTTAAATTTTGAATAATGTTTTTTTCATCTTCATATTGTTCCTCAATACTTTCATTACCATATTGATCACCAACTTCATCATTTAGATTAGTATTAACTATATTTTCTGATTTATTGTCATAGAAATATAATTCCACTCTTCTATTTTTTTGTTTTCCTTCTTTTGTTTCGTTTGAAGCAATTGAAAAATTTTCTCCTTTTCCAGATTTTGTTATTCTTTTGTCTATAACACCATTATCTCGTAAGGTATCAGAAACAGCATTAGATCTTTTTTCTGATAATTCTTGGTTATATTCATCTGTAAATGAGCTATCTGAATGACCTACAATCTCAATGTTTTTATCATTATTTGCAATCATAAAATCAGAAATTTCTTTTAGTTTTTCTTGAAAATAATTTGAAACTTTAGTGCTATCAACATCAAATGTTATGCTATCTACAAATGTCATATCTAAATCATTTTCAATTTCTTTTTCATCTTTAAGAACATATATTTTACTTATATTTTCTTCTCTTTCATTAATTAAACCCTCAGATGAACCACTTTTTATATCGTTTTTAACATTCGCATTAAAATCTAACTCTTTTTCAGATGATTTTTCAACTTCTGTTTTTAAGCTTTCTAAATTATTTAACCTTTGTCTTAATTTATTTAATGAAGAAATAGAACAATTAATATCTCTGAAATCTGTTCTATTCAATTCACCATATTTTAGGTCAGCGAAAGAAGAAAATGAATCCATTGAATTTCTGTTAGAAACTGGTTGGAAATCATATGGTGTTATTAATGTCATTTTATCAACTCTAACAGCGTATGTTTTAGCTTTTAAATTATAGAATTTATAATTACCACTTCTGTCCGTAATTGCATAAGAACCATTATCTAAGTATATTTTTATACCAGGAATCCCAAGTTCATTTTCATCTTTTAATTTATTATTATTACAATCTTTATACACTTTACCTAAAATTAAAGGGTTTTCAAAAACAGATTCTTGATTAACGTTTAATTGATGTTTAGCAACATTAGATTTATACAAGCTACTGAATGCTTGAGCTGTATTGATACCTGTACCATTTACAGAGTTCATTTTTATTAATACTTTATATCTAACTTCCAGTTCTTCACCAGAAAAAAGTTTTGGAATTTCAAAAGTTACTTTATTTAGCTCTTCTTTATAATTACTTTGCTTTGCACTTAAAAATTTAAATCCTAAAGGAAGTGTATCAACAATTTTAACATCATTCATATCTTCTAAAGATGTGTTTGTAACAGTGATGGTATAATTTATAACATCACCTATATTTACTTCTGAAATATCTGCAACTTTTTGAATTAATAAATTGTTATTAATCAAAGGGTCTAAAGGAATATCAATGGTAACAACACCAGAGTCTTCAGCAACAATAAAACTGCCACCATATGAACCTGATGTATTAATTGTTCTCTCAGAACTGAATTCAGATGCGTTTAATTCTGATGGAAACTTGTACCCATCATGTTCGCCAAGAATAAACTTGTAATCACTTGGATTTACTAAGGGAAACCAAAACAATCCATCTTGATCTGTATATTGAATGTTACTAATTGGCTTCATTTCTAGGTCAAATACCTCTGGAATGAATTCATTTCCAAATTCGTCTATTCCCATTAATGTAACTTTTACATTTTCTATAGGTTCATTCGTCATTGAGTTAAATACAATTCCTATTGGATCTACCAATATTTTTGAAGATAAATTTTCACCATTACATTCTAATGAAACACTAATTTCATCTTTATGGGTAACTTCCATAATTGAATTGTCAATAACAACATCATTTGCAGGATATAAAATTGTTGGTATTCCTTCATACTCAAACACACCTGAGTTTTCAGTGGTTTCAACCAACTTAAATGTATTGTCTATATCTTTTGATATATCTGATTCTAGCTTTATGAAATATTCTTCTCTAATTGATGAATCAATGTTACATTTTGCTGCATTTGCCTTTATATTTAGAGGAGTACCTATTCTTATAATATTTGTTATTCCAAGGAAATTTTCATTATAATTATTAAACGTAGATTCAATTTTTGGTAATGTAACAATAATATCGTTAGTTACTTTTGTTACTTCATCAATATTATTTTTAGTGTAAAGTACTGAAAATATTGTTTGTACAAATTCTGTAGCATTATCGTTTATTTTTACTGAATAAGACCCTGTTTCTTTTCTATTAGCCTCAAATTCTTCATACAAAAAGGCAACTTTATCTACTGTAGACAAAGAGGCTGGTTTCGATGATGTGTATGAAAACTCTGGCGAACCCGCTATATGGTATACAAATCTGTTTTCAGAACCTGATTCATATGTTTCAAATGTTGTATTAGCAGGTATTTTAGAATCAACCACAATATAACTATTTTGAGCTGAATCTATATAAATTTGTTTTTTTAATGCATTAGCATCACTTATGTTTTTATTATCAAAAAAGAAAACAATTTTTTCTTTTTGTGTCGCTTTTTCTTTATCTGCATAACCACTTATTT
>JAYJMJ010266917.1:0-13493 GCA_036873875.1 Laminaria ephemera | reverse complement strand
CGCGACCCACAGGTAGTCCTGCCCGATCGCCATCAGGCTAAACCAGATGCAATAGACAAGCGTAATCGGTAGAACCGCCAGTCCGTCTGAGTAACGCCCTTCCAAGATCGTTTCGAACAAAATTGGAGACAGTAGCAAGATCAGCACGCCGCAGGCCGTAAACAAGACCGCCGTCAACTTGACTGCGAGATTGAGTTGATTCCTGGCTCGGGGTTTATTGTTTTCTTCCCAGGCCTTGCTCATGTAAGGAAGCAATGCACCAGAGAGGACAACTGCAATGCTTACCAATAGTAATGGTATGACTCGTCCACTGTGATACTGACCGACTGCACCTTGCGCCAGATCCGCTGTTGTTGTGGACCAATGGATCAGCATATATCGGTCAGAGACTTCGATCAGATTGTTGAGCAAGTTCGAAACCCAAAGCCACGCTGCGAACGGAGCGATTCGTTTCCACATAGTCGACTGTGTTAGTCGGGCGCCTGAATTGCCCAGATCGTTCCGGTATTTCCAAAGGATCCAAATCGCGGGAATAGAGCCCAGGGCACAGCTAATTGCGAATCCGGCAGTCGCCGCAGTCGAAGAGTCTTCCCAAGTCAAAAGTAGCACCGTGGCAATCGCGGCGAATGAGACTCCAGTGATGAATCGCATGATCGTAACGATGCGAACTTGACGCAGCGATTCCATCAGCGATCCAAGGAAGTTGGATGCGGTAACGGTGAGCAAAGCCAATCCGAGGCAGATTGTCAGGCTAGTATGGGCCGGGTCTCGAAAGAGCAGGTATGAGAATTTTTCAGGAAACGCGACGATTGCGCCCGACATTATTGTCGTCGTGATCAAGCTGATAAAGGCAATCCGGCCAAGAAAGCTTTTGGTCTGTCCGCGCTGTCGGTAGTATTCGGTGAATTTTCCAAAGCAACCGGGTAACCCCAACACTGCCAATGGCGCCAGCAGCATTAAATAGCTCCACACCATCGACCACTGACCCAGTTGCTGGTCCGTCATCAATCGGCAGAACAGAATGCCGCGTCCGAAACCGACCAAGCGTTGCCCAACGGTCAACACGAGTACAAACATCACTCCCGTCGCGATCGAATCGGAAATCATTCCGGATTCGACACGTTTCGATTCAGGGCCTTTTAGCAGCTCTGAGGTTCGGGTGTTGGTGTTGGCGGACATAAAATTGGAAGGTTTGGTTATTAAGTTGGGCTTAAGCTCACAACAAGGTGAGCTTGAAGCCGGATGGAACTGTACTGTCAGACTAAATGTGCGTCATGGCTTAAAGGGGAAGTCTAGATCTCTGTATATATGAGGAGTTCGTGGTCCCTGAGTTCGAGCTTTTCCCGGTTGATTGGGTCATGTCGGTCTTGCCGGTCAGCTAAGCGGGCTTTGTGAGAAAATCGCTTAGGATTGGGTTGGTTCGAGTTGTCCCTGGAAGGAGAGTGCTCTTTTGTCCCGTCGCAGCAACTCAGTGGGTTGGTTGTTACCGAAGGCTCGAGGCATCGAATCTGCGTGAGATAGGGCTTTTGAGTTTCGTCTTTCTGGTTCGAGAGCCGCTTTTTCAAACGCTAATCAGCGTATGCCCTGTTCAGTGACGACTTCAGCGTGATAAACTTATGGTCCGAAGATGAATTCAGATTCTGTTCATAGGCTGTCGCTTGTCCTCTATCGCACCATCGGATGATCCTACGAAGGATGATCCCCAGAAAATTGATGTCGCAATTATTGCGCGTGATTTGAAATTGCCGCCCGAGAAGATCGACGCTACCGTCGGGCTTCTTGACCAAGGCAACACGATTTCTTTCATTACCCGGTTTCGTAAAGACCTGACCGGTGGACTTGATGAGCAACAGATCCTCGCGATCAAGAACCGAGTGGCTCAGCTCCGCGCGCTTGGTGAGCGGAAGGAGTTTGTGCTTAAGTCGATCGACTCCCAAAGCAAGTTGACCGATGAGCTCAAGACGGAAATTGGCAAGGCTTCGACCAGCCGCCGTCTGGAAGATCTGTATCTTCCATTCAAACCCAAGAAACAGAGCCGCGCTTTGATTGCTCGGCAGCAGGGGCTTGAGCCGCTGGCCAACGATATCTTTAACGGTCTGTCTCCTGACGTTGATCTCGCGACCCGTGCGACTGAGTTCGTGCGAGTTGACAAAGGTCTAAAAACAGTCGACGAAGTTTTCAAAGGAGTTCGTGATCTGCTTTCCGAGCGCTTTGGCGATCGAGAAGAACTTAGGGGCACGCTTCGCAAGATCCTTTGGGACCAAGGCAAGTTTACTACTCAGGTCATCCAAACCGAGCCGGCCGAACAAAAAGAGAAAGCAGCTGATGATGAGGCTGCTTCGGCTGGCGTAGATGTCAAAAAGAAAGCGCTTTCGCAGAAGCCGGCTGAGGGAACTGCTGAGCAAGAGAAGCCAAAGTCGGAAGCCAAACCAGAAGCTGAAGCCAAACCGGTAGACGCCGGCGCTACAGCAGAATCTTCTGCTACAGCCGCGGATGCTTCGGTCGTTACGACTGAGCCAACTCCGCCGACCGACACTGCGACGACTGGCGAAGAACCGCAACCTGCTCCAGTAGATGCAAAGACGCCAGCTCCAAGTGCTGACGCTCCAACTGCTGATGCCCCAACTGCTGATGCCCCAACTGCTGATGCTCAGTCGAGCGTTGCCCAAACAGGCCAGCCGACTTCAGAGACGGTTGAGTCCAAGCCAGGCGAGTCGACCACCGGCGACGTGAAGCCTGCCGCGGATTCAACGGCTCAATCTCCTGAGCCTCCTGCCAAGAAATCGAAAAAGAAAAAGAAGAAAAAGAAGAAAGTCGAAGACCCTTACAAGGACTATCACGACTTCAAGCAGCCGCTCAAGCAGCTTCCTCATCACCGTGTGTTGGCGATCAACCGTGGCGAGCGAGCTGGAAAACTCAAAGTCAAAATCAGTGTCGAGAGTCAGAAATTGGAAGAGCCCGCATTTGCGGCGCTTGTTCCTGCTGAGCATCCGTTTCGCGAGTTCATGCAAAAATGTGCAGGTGAGGCACTCAACCGAACGATCGTTCCTGGGCTCGAGCGAGAGATCCGCCGCGAAATAACAGAAGCTGCCGAGAAGCATGCTGTCGAAGTCTTCGCCAACAACTTGCGAAACCTCTTGCTCCAGCCTCCGCTTCGCAACCAAATCGTGTTAGCGATCGATCCAGGCTTTAAGCGTGGTTGCTCGGTTGCGGTCTTGGATCCTTGTGGTTCAGTGCTTGATTCAGGTCACATTTTTGTCGTCGGCAACCAAAAACGACGAGACGAGAGCAAGCAGAAACTCATTGACTGGGCTAAAACGCACAGCGTTGAAGTAGTGGCGATCGGTAACGGTGCTGCTTGCCGGCAAGCCGAACAGTTGGTTTCGGACTTAATCAAAGACAATCCTGAACAGACAAAAATCAAATATGTAATGGTCAATGAGGCGGGAGCGAGTGTCTACTCGACCAGCGAAATTGGCCGCGAAGAACTTCCTGATGCCACGCCTTCGATTCGAAGCGCCGTCTCAATCGGTAGAAGACTTCAAGATCCGCTTTCCGAGTTGGTCAAAATAAGTCCCGCCAACATCGGCGTCGGAATGTATCAACACGATGTCAAAGCCAAACATCTTAGTGAGTCGCTTGACGAGGTCGTTGCGTTTTGCGTCAACCAAGTCGGCGTGAACGTGAATACTGCCAGTCCTTCGCTGTTGAAGTACGTTTCAGGACTCAATGCTCTGACGGCCCGTCGAGTGGTTGAACATCGAGACGCCAATGGGAAGTTCGAAAACCGTGAGTCGTTGAAGCAAGTCAACGGAATCGGCGATGCGACGTTCGTGCAGTCTGCTGGGTTCCTGCGAATTCACGGTGGCGATACGCCGTTGGATTCCACGTCGATCCACCCCGAAAGCTATGAACTTGCCAATGACGTTTTGAAGCGTGCCAACGCTTCGGTGGCTGAGTTGTTCGTTAAGCCGAAACTTGTTCCGGCTGCCGCGGTCGAAAAAGTCGCATCCGAAGATTCAGTTCCTGCGACTGGAGCCGAGAGTGCTGCTGCAGCGAGCACTTCAGATGCAATCGCTTCAGAGACTCCGTCTGCGGCTGAAGAAACAAAAACCGAAACGGTTGAGCCGGCCAAGGAAGTTCCAGCCGAGCCAACAACGGCTCAAGCCAAACCAGCGGAAACTACTGCTGATTCGCCTTCGCCGGAAACTTCGGAAACCAAAACGCCTACGCCTGAAGCGACTCCAGAGGCTTCAACAACAGCTACGCCTGAAGCCGCTGGTTCGACGCCTGAACCAGCGAAACAAACCCAGCCATCCCAGCCGGAGGCAGCGAAGCCAGCCGCCGAGCCGAAACCACCTGCGAGACCTGTTCATCGGGTCAGCGCTGAAGACTTGGCCAAACGAAAAGAAATTCTCAAGCGAATGTCGGACCTCGACGTTGCCCAGATCGGCAGCGATCATTCGGCAGGCCGTTTGTTGGTCAAAGATGTCTTGATGGCGCTCAAGCGTCCTGATTGGGATCCTCGCGGCAACTCAAAGAAGTTGATTTTCCGTAGCGGAATCATTAAGGCTGACGATCTAGAGCTCGAAATGCAGCTTGAAGGCCAGGTCGTCAACGTTGTTGATTTTGGCGTGTTCGTCGATATTGGATTGGGCGAAAGTTCGTTGGTCCATGTCAGTCAGCTTTCGAATCACTTTGTCCGCGATCCGCACCAGCTGTATGCAGTCGGTGATGTGTTAAGAGTTTGGGTCTCAGAGATCGACACCGAACGTCGTCGCGTCAAGCTCACCGCCGTTCGGCCAGGCAGTAAGCCGCCTCCCAAGCGTCGTCGAAAATACGAAGGAAGCAAGACCGAAGGCAAAGCTGACGGCAAGTCCGGGGATCGAACCGGCGGTCGCTCTGGTTCTGGGAAGCCCGCGGGCAAGTTTGGTGGCCGCAAGTATGAGGGGAGCAAGCCTGCTTCCAATCGCACGCGTAGCTACAGCAAAGGCCCGTCGTTCAAGGACCGTCCCAAACGCAAACCCAAGCCTAAGCCTGTGAAGCCGATCACTGATTCAATGCGTGAAGGCAAGGAGCCAATGCGTTCGTTTTCCGACTTGGCTCAGTTCGTCAAAGGCGAGCCCAAGAAAAAGGATGACAAGGCTGACAAAGTCGATGATCAGGATTCCAAAAAGAGCTAGAATCCCGTCGGATTCTTCGTAGGATGGAGGTCATGCTTATCCTGGAATGGGCGTGGAGCAATTAGCCGTTTGGGCGCTAGCCCCGGTTCTAGCTGCTTTGAGCATGGCCAACGCGAATACGCCTAACTCAAAAGAATGCGTTGCAACACGTCCCTAGATCATTCACAACATGACATATAGTACTGCTCCAATTACTGAATGCTCCGAATTACGTTTCGGCAATAACTGAAAGACCGATCGAGGCTTGGTTAAACGATGGACTTTGAAGACAAACTTGAGCAGGCGATCCAACGCGGCCAAAATCGCAACGCTGCCGAATCCAGCGCGAAGAAGGAAAGCGAACTGTCCAAGGAGGCAACGCGAAATCGTTTTAACGAACTCCGCTTGAATCTCTCCGAGCATATTGAGGTTGGCCTCAAGAAGATCGCCAATCATTTCCCGGGGTTTGACTACGAGACGATCTACGGATCCAAAGGCTGGGGCGGAGCACTTTCTCGGAACGATCTCGATAGAGGTCCCGATGGTAAAGCCGGTTCGTTCTTCAGCCGTGTCGAAATGACGGTTCGCCCCCAAAACGAATTCGACGTCATTAACATTGTCGGTAAGGGAACGATCAGAGACAAAGAGATGTTTTCTTGGAGCCATTTCGACGCTATTGCCGATAGCGATCAGGCTCAGTTTGTTCAGATGCTCGACAACTGGTTGCTTCAGTTCGCCGAGCAGTTCGCCGCTCGCTGAGTTAGAGAGTGACAGTGAGAAAACGGGGGCAAGGTTAGCCTGACGGCACTTACTTTAGACTTGCGTCAGCAATATTTTAGGGGCAAAGCCCTGGCAATTTACCTAGCCCAGGTCGCAGGCCTGGGTTCCGATGTCATTCGTTTCGCAAAGGGCTAACGGCCCGGCAGTTTGGAAACTGTCAGGCCGTTGGCCCTAAAATGCTTGAGCGAATATCTCACCCAGTCCTTCAGCCTGGGCTTAGGAAAACTGATGGGCCGTTGGCCCGGATCCAACATAGGTGCCATTGAGCGTTAGTCTAGAATCCGTTGTCACAGAAGTCGCAGCGCCGTACGTGTCTTAGTCGTGATTCCCAATTGCTTTTCAAACCGATGAGAAATTCATGCTTCCAAATCCCTGCCGTCTTCAGTTGGCCGCAACACGCTCAATTGTGTTGAACAAAACTGAACTTTTGCCGCGCAAGTTTTGCAACGTGGCCTCGTGTATTGGCAGCTCGCTTAAAGTGGCATTGTCTGCATTGGCAATTTCAATTGTCTTATTCGTGTCGGTCGCTTCAGGGCAGACGGTTTCGCTAGTTGATCCGCCGCTGGAGGTTGCGCCAGGACAGTCGGTTGGCGTTTCTGTAACATACGATTCTTCAGTCGACGGAATCGTTCAGGTTCAGCTGTTCAGCGCTAGTTGGGAAAAAGCGACCGATAAGTGGGCAGAAGTTAAATTGGGTTCTGCCACTGTTGAGTTACAGCTCGATGTCCCCGCCGATGCTGATCCAACCCAAAAGTACTTGTGGCAAGCAGTTCTTTACGACGCCGACTGGAAACTGCAAAAAGAGACTACTCAAGGAGATGTCATTTGCAAAGAAGCCAAGTCAGTGGGTGCGGAGCAAGGTAAGGAAATGAAACAGGAACCCAAGGTGGAATCGGCTGTCAAAGCCCAACCAAGCGGCAAGTTGGTAGGGGAGCACGACGACGTTCAAGAAGCCTGGTTGCCGCCGGGAAACTGGAACATCGATTGGCAAGACGAGTTTGAAGGAACTGAAGAGCCGAAAAAGTGGTTCCCTATGCTTGGCTACGATCCCGATGCGTTCGCCTCCAACCAGACGAAGGGGCTACGCTGGACCGATGCCACAGAGGATTCGGCTTGGATGTACAGCACCAAAACTGAAAACCATTGGCTCGACGGGAAGGGCAATCTGGTTCTGCGGATCATCAGCGACAAGACTGACGAGAACACTCTTGGCCCCAAGACAAAGGCGGCCTATCTGATTTCTGGCTATCCTGACAAGTGGGACGACACCGAGCCGCAGAATGTAAAATGGGCGGGCAAGTCTGTTTCGCCAGCTGAAGGCCCGGTCTACATCTGCGTTTCTGTGAAGACGAATCAATTGCAGAGTTGGTCGACTTGGTTCGCATTCTGGTTGTTCAGCCAAACGCGATCCTACAACGACAACCCAACCGACGGCACCGAAGTCGACGTGGTTGAGATTGTAAAAGGCAAACCCGAATACATGTCGTCGATTTTCACAGTTGCCAATCACTGGAAGGATTTAGGGGACGGCAAGCCCGGATCGGAATCCAAAATGTTCAATCCGACTTCGAAGCCCAAGGCAACCGATCTTGTCGACGTCAACGATGACCAGTTTCATACCTATGGGATCCTTTGGTCCAAGACTGAGATGAAGTGTTTCGTAGATGGCAAGAACTACTACACGTTCACCGAGCACATTCCGACCGATCCCGTCGACATGTTCATGATGCTCACGTTGGAGTTTAAGAAGGACGCTTGGGATCGCAATCAGGGCGACGGCAGAGTCGAAGGCCCCAGCGTCTGGGAGGATGAAAAGCGGCGTGAGATGTCGCGAGTGTTAGTGGACTACGTTCGGATCTATCGACAGGCTTCGGATAAATAGCCGAGTTGGTTCGTCCCGTCCATTTTGGTGAAGGAAATGTCACGCGCCACTAACCAGGGCCGCGATCATGCAAACAATCCTTACTGCCCACTTAGCATCGCGATGAATGGAGCGATATCGAGAAAGTTCACGACGCCGTCCCGATCGATATCGGCCGTGCAATTAAAACCGCCGGCCGAAAGGACAGAGATAAACGGCGCGATATCTGAAAAGTCCACCGAACCGTCGACGTTGACATCTCCCAGAAAAGGAATTGCGACAGTGACCGTCGCATCGTCGGCAAAAAAGTCGTCGACGAAATCGAGGGTACTGTCGAGGGTGAAGCTGAACGTGCTTCCATCGTTGAGAGTGCCGGAGAGCACCTCGCCATTGCGATTGTTGATCGTGACAGGTTGGCCCGGAACCATTGTGTCTAAATGCACCCCGTCTAGAAAGAACTCGCTGCCGAAAAGGTTTATTTCGCTGCCGCCCAAAGCAGCGAAGAATTCACCTATCGTTCCGCCACTCATATTTAGCACTCCTCCGGTCGAGATATAGCAGGTGTTTTCGATACTGCCTCCCAAGAGGTTCACCACAATGTTCTCGGTGTCACGAAAACCGCCCTCCACGGTTCCCCCGCTGATATTCACCTCGCAGTTAGCAGCACTGAAGTAAGGCCCCACCGTTCCACCACTAATGTTCACCACACTGTTACTGGTGGCTTTAATCGAGTTCCGATTATCAGCAGGACCTTGGCCCACACTCCCACCGCTGATGTTAACCACACTTTCCTCGGCACTCATGCCGCGACCTATGGTACCGCCACTGATGTTAACCACGCTGCGGGAGACACGAAATAACTCGCCAACGGTCCCTCCAGTGATGTTCACCTCGTAAGGATCGTCCTGGAACCCTCCGGAGTGACTAAATTGGTCGGCGACGGATCCACCGCCAATATTCACATCCACCAGGCTCGCGTTGAAGCGAAACCCCACTACTCCACCATTGATATTTATTTCACTACCGGGGCGAACAAAAGACCCTTGTACTCTAGCCTGTTCGTCAATAACCCCGCCGTCCTCAATGTTAATTTGGAACAGGGAAGTGCCGTTGCCGCTGGGATCCCCAAAGTCACCAATACTGGCTTGATCAGCCGGCACATTGATGACCGTATCAAACACTTGGCCTGTTACTGGGGAAATAACAAAAGTGATGAGTAAGGCCAAAGGTGCGGCGAATGTCTTGATGTTCATGGTCTAGGTCTCGCATGTCACGGATATCGCAGGAGTTCATACTAGCTTCATCGGAGCGAATGTCAATTTCCCCTAAGGCCCGTTTTGGGCAAGCGATTTGTAATGACACTGAATCAATCCGCGATCACAGCGCTAGCGGCTCGGCGAGGTTGCTTAGGTTTGTCGTAGCCTAAGCCGCCAGACTTCGGGCAATTGGCTTTTGGCCTGAACTCTGGGGAGTCCAGCTACGCGCAATTTCCTATGAAGGGATAGAGCCTAGGGCTTAAATCTGCAGCAGGCAGCGCAGCTTTCAAATCAATGTCGTCCGGATCGTTCAACACCCGGAAACGTTTCGTTGATCTGTGCTTGGATCACGCGTTTTAGGCTTCCATGTGGGCTTGGCGGCGCGTAGACTTCACCGATATGAACGAGATTAATTCAGAGCAATCCAATCCGGCTTCAGAGGAAAACTCTCAGGTTGGCCAGCCGCACGCCAAGTCGATTTCGACTGGCGGATGTTTGCTGCGCGCCTTCACGATTTTGATTCTACTGGGAGTGGTCGCGTATTTTGTTCAGGCTTGGATTGCCGAAGAGGTTGATCCGGACCGAACAAAGCCCGTGGTGATCAACAGCGGATCGAAAGCCGCGGGGCAATCCCCTCAGGAGTCTGTGGAAGAGTCTTTGCCAGCAGGTGCTATTACCGCTTCTGTCAGTCAGCAAATGATTGATGCTGCTAAGCATCCGTTCGAACCACTGTTGGAAATCGCCAAGCGGAGTATCGAAGAGGTCGACGCCAAGTATCAGGACTACACCACGACGCTGGTTAGTCAGGTGCGAGCCGATGGCGAGTTGCAAGAAGAGAAATATATCTTCTGCAAGATTCGGCATCCGCAAGCGGCAGACGCTGCGGTTGCCGCAGATCAAAATCCGCCCGTTGCGATCCCGTTTTCGATCTACACCAGGTTCCTCAAGCCCAGGGCCAGTGTTGGCCAAGAAGCGATTTGGGTCGAAGGCCAAAATGATGGAAAACTGATCGCCCATCCAACTGGCCTGTTGAACATAAAGCGAGTGCCGCTTGATCCCGAGGGACCGTTGGCGATGAAAGGCAATCGATATCCAATTTACGAAATTGGTTTTCGAAATCTGCTGGTCAAGATGATTGAGCTTGGCGGAAACGACATGCAGCATGGCGAGTGTACGGTGGAAATCAAACGAGAGATTGAAATCAATGAGCGTGTTTGCACGGTGCTGGAAGTCGTCCATCCGACCGAGCGAGATCATTTCGACTTCCACATCGCCAGGATCTACATCGATGACGAGTTGAATATCCCAGTTGCTTACGAAGGGTTTCTTTGGCCCGAGAAAGAAGGCGACGATCCTCCGCTGCTTGAGCGTTACGTCTACACAGAAATCGAGCTCAACGTCGGGTTGACCGACGAGGACTTTGATCCGGGTAACAAGGAATACGAATTCCCGGCTTGGTAGTTCAGTGAGGCGTTTCGTTGGCCTGCACGTGCATTGACTAAGATCCTCACAAGGTGAGCTGCTGCAATACGGGGGTAGTTTGCCTCCTCCGACCCGCGCAGAAGCCGGAAATCGGTTCGCATTTCTTTCAATGGTTGTTCGCAGGTCAGCGCAGCGTTATCTTAAAACTCATTGTGATGGCCTATTTTCGGTCAATCAAAGCGAGTTGGCAGAGCCAGCTTCGAGTTGCTGTTAATTCGAGCGACTAATGGAGTAGTTGAATCGAAGTTTCGAAATCAAGAAGTTAGATCAAGCGTTTAAATCAAATTGGTTTTGAGTAACGGTTTTGATTCTTCTCTCTCCTTGCCAATTAAATCTAGATAGGTGTACCCATGTTCAAAAAGTCGTTCGCACTGTTGGCTTGTGCTTTGTTGATTCCTTGCAGTTCTTTGTTGGCGCAGTCGCGCTCAGCGGACGCTTACGGCTCAGGAGTGCACCAGTACTTTAGTAGTCGCCATCAAGACGCGATCATGTCGCTTAACAATGCGATCGCCGAAGACTCCAATAACGCTCGGGCGTACTATTTTCGCGGCTTGGCCAAAATGGGGGCGGGAGATTCTTACGGCGCGAAATCGGACTTCCAAACGGGAGCGTCATTGGAAGCGGCTTCTTCGAAGACGCGAACAAGTTCTGTGAATCGCTCTTTGGAGCGAGTTCAAGGCGGCTTGCGTCTTGAAATCGAGAAAACACGGCGTCTCGCGTTCGGGAGTCGTTCATCTAGATCGAGTTCTGTTGCTTCTTCGATACCTGTCCAAAGTCTTCCCGTTTTGTCAACTTACCAACCACAGTACTCTCAACCGCAAATGACTGGGTTGGTTACCTACGACGCTCCGGCTTCATATCCGATCGTCAGTTCGCCGATCGTCAGCTCGCCAATTGTGCAGCCGTTGGTATATCAGCCAGAGCCAGTCGTCTACTCACAACCGATCTACGATGCCGTACCGTTCAATCAGCCGGTCGTATCGAGCTTACAGTGTCAGCCGCAAACCTTGATATACAACGATTATCAAACGGCCGTTGGTGGGGACATGGCTGGCGGGTTCTCGAGTTCGAGTACTTTTTCAGGTTCTGTTCCAACGACTATTGGTCTGGGCTCTCCCGCAATCGTGATAGAGCCGGCACCTACGGAATCGGTTTTCCAGACGGACGTGAACGCCGCCAGCTCCGCGATTGAAACTCCTGCCGAAGAAGCCACCGAAGCTTCTATTCCGGCCCCTGTCGATGTCGCTACACCGAAATCTGAAACAGTCGCACAAACTCCGAGTGCAGAAGAAGAAGAAGAACTCAAAACAACCGATGTCTCATCTGCACCAGATGAAGAGGTGATGGGGGACGCATTTGGCGGTGCGGCTGACGAAAATACTGCCGAAGTCGCTTCCGAGCCTGCCGAAGATGATTCATTTAGTGCGGCTGCCATGTCAGAAGCTTCAAATGGAGAAGACGCGTTTGGTGGTGCTGCTGAAGAAGCAGTCGAGAGTCCTGCTTCCAATGACGCATTCGGTGGTTCAGCTGATGCTGATGCTACTGAGCCTGCTGGCGACGATCCTTTTGGCGCCGCTGCCATGTCAGAACCTGCAGATGCAGAAGACGCGTTTGGCGGTGCGGCTGAAGAAGCTGTTGAGAATCCTGTTTCCGATGACGCATTCGGTGGTTCAGCTGATGCTGATGCTGATGCTGACGCTGCCGAGCCTGCTGGCAACGATCCCTTTGGTGCGAGTGCTGCCGAGCCAACCGAAGATCCGTTCGGTGCAGGAGCGTCGGAGCCAGCCGAAGTACCGTTTGGGGACTCAGCAGACGAGCCTGCGGCAGATCCTTTTGGTGGTGCTGCTGAAGAAGTGGTTGAAGATCCGTTTGGAACTTAATGCCGACCGCTGCGAAATTTTAATAGTAACTGTTGGATAGCAAATGGTGTTTTCGATTCGCTCCAGGGCAGTCGCGTCTTTAGCCGGGTGTGGTCGTCCTTCTTTGATTTCCAATTTGCTGGTCTGTGTCGCATTGGTTTGTCTCTTGGACAGTCAATCGCGGGCAGACGGCGTTGGCGGTTTATCGGACAAGCCAAACATTATTTTCATTCTTGCCGATGACTTGGGGTTCTCAGATCTGGGTAGTTATGGATCGGAGATTCAAACTCCGAATCTGGATCGGCTTGCTGAAAACGGCTTGCGATTCACGCAGTTCTATAACACTGGAAGATGTTGGCCGACGCGAGCGGCGTTGATGAGCGGATACTATCCACATCAAGTCCATCGTGATGGCTTGCCTGAGCTTGGCGGGGGCGGACGAGGCGTACGCCAGTCGTGGGCGAGGCTGCTGCCGGACTTTCTCAAGCCGCATGGCTATCGAAATTATCACAGCGGCAAATGGCATATTGATGGGCCGGTGTTGCCAACTGGTTTTGATCGTTCTTTGAACACGCGAAATCAAGGCAGCTTTTTTTCCAACGTCGGAAACAACATCGACGACGTGCCGGTCAAGTCGAACGATTCTGATTCGGGCTATTACACGACCATCGCCACAGTCGACCACGCGATCGATTGTTTGAAAGAGCATTCCGAGAAACACTCTGACCGACCGTTCTTTCAATACGTTGCTTTTATTGCTCCACACTTTCCGCTGCACGCGCTGCCCGCAGACATTGCCAAGTATGAAGGAAAGTACTCGGATGGTTGGAGTGCGATGCGCGAAAAACGTTTTGCCCAGCAATTGGAGCTGGGAATTCACAATACAACTCTGTCGAGACTGGAGCCAAGCGTTGGGCCGCCGTACGATTTTCCGGATGCGATGGAGAAGCTTGGCCCGGGCGAGGTCAATCGGCCGTTGGCTTGGGAGCAGTTGAACGATCAACAACAGCAGTTCCAAGCCACCAAGATGTCGATTCACGCAGCGATGGTTGATCGCATGGATCAAGAAATCGGACGCCTGATCGAGCAGCTC
>JAYJMJ010266884.1:0-13498 GCA_036873875.1 Laminaria ephemera | reverse complement strand
GTTTGCTGGCGAAAATGACTCGTGTTGGTTTTTCTAACGATAGCTTGCGCTATTTCAACTGTTACGTGCAACAGTAGAACAGGGGCTTTCCGAGTGTGTCGGAGAGAAAAAACAAATGCCGAAAAAAGTGGAAATGTTTTTATGTGGGCATCACAGATTAACTCTATTTTCAAGTTGTTTATTGGGCATCAGGACGGACTACATATAATAAATAGATAAATGCACCGGTGCGACTTTCCACACGGATCAATTTGTTGCAATTGCCAACGCTTTTACCGAAAATAAAGGAAATACATATTAATATATACAACAAACTGGTTCTGCCCGGACCGTAACGACCTCGTGCTGCGGAGCGCTATGCATCACTAGCTCTATCTATCAATATAGGTTCGTGGAGCATGTGTAGAACGACCTTGGTGGATCAGAGGCATTATTAGTAGTTCTAGACCTAGCTAAGTTGTTTAGGTCCTCAAGTGGTCTTTAGGTGTAGAGTTGGATTCATAGGACCGCGAGGAACGGTCCTAAGCTCTAACTCGACAATTGCATCTCCACTAGAATCACTTTTGCATCGCGGTTGGTGACATTTGGAAAATAACCCTTGGCGAGCGTGTTCTTGATGGCAAGCCACAAGCCAAGCCCAAACGAGCGGTCGTTTATCCGCAAAAAATAATACGTTGTCGTGCGCAATTTCGGGTCAAAGTTGCCAAAACAAAATCCAAAACAAACGTTGACAAGTACCTTCCCAAGAAGGTAAAAACTGTAATTCAAGTCCACTCGTTTGGTTTTTGTCTTGCCATGAAGAACGACCTTGATAATCTTCGTTTTCCAAATCTCAAAAACCATTGTGCAAAGTTGCTAAGAACTATTTTCCCGTTCGCTGAAACCAGCTCCTACAATGACCGAACATGTAATTCCAAGACCCACGGTATGTTATATCATACCCAAGAGGTATCATAAATAGCACCAGAATATCAAAGCCAACACCCAAAAACCAATACCAGAATCTCAAGTCCAAGAAGCAAAAAATAAATACCAAAAGTTCACGTGCAACAAATAACCCACACCACAATCTCAAATCCAAACTAAAGACCAACACCTCGTAGGGCTGGGTACTGGCGGAGTACGTGCTGCCAGTATTAGACTGCCGGTGTAAGTACACTGGCAGTGTACTTATACTGGCTAAGAGCACCTCTAGATTGAACAGTGTAGAAGCTTTTGTACTCCCGACAAAACGCCGTCCCATACAACGGAAACTCAAAACACAAAGAAATGGGTAACCGAGAGATGAAAACATGATACTTAAATATTGAGCGCGATGGACGAGTTCGTGTGGCCCGACCGTACCACGGGGTGGCGGAAGTCAACACATCTTGGCTTCAGATCTACAGCCCTTGCCGCAATCAACCCAGACCCAAACTTGCCCCGGGTTGTATCGGGAAGTGTAGCGAAATGCAACAATAAACAAAAGTCCGGCGGGCCCCCCTTATTGGTCGACGGGGGGGCGATGGCTGGCAGTAACAGTACAATACTGAGTCTCAAATCCATGTATAGACTATAAATAGGCACATATCCAAGAAACTAGAAACGATACCATCAGCATCTCAAATCCATATACTAAACCCAATACCAGAACATCAAATACAAACCTAAAAGCAAAACCAGAATTCCCTATCCAATACTCGTAACCAAAAATCAATACCAACGTGTCAAATCCAATAATTAGAACTCACTACCGAAATATCAGATCCAACAACCGAAAATCTATACATCATAGTATCGAGCCCAAGAACCAATATTCAACGGTTTCCCTGCTGGAAAAACACCAAACCCTGTTAATCGGTATCAAGAATACCATAATTCCCGCTCCAGCAATGAATGTACCAGTCTCGCGATCTGCCTGCATATGCTATATTACATATTACGGCTTTCAACTGCCGTCATTCTCCAAAACAACGACTGCATTGGCGACAAACCGGATATGCATCATCTCAAATATGCGACAAAAGTTAATTGTCACCTCTGCTGAGTGTGAGGTTTCATACCCTTCGGGTTTCATAAACCGAGAACGTACGTTCTGCGCCGTTCTCCAGAAAAGCGAGATAAATGTATCATTATTGGTAGTATTCAATTTGCCATGTGGCAATGTGTATCCCTTGTTCCAGTCATACTATCAACATACAAAGGAAATCCAGACTTCAACGACTTAAGACATGGAAGACGTTACGAGTTCGCCCTAACCCTAAAAGCCTGACGACATAATTGGATACCTCGAAGTATACACGTATATAAACCCGCTTTTAAAGCCGTTTTTTTTCCAGAGTAACGGTCTTGACATACAAACGGGATATACATCATCACATGTTAATCGGCCAGGTTCTCAATTCCAAGCCTCGACGGGCTTCAATGCACTTCAATGCAGCCAACCATTCACATCAATCAGGTCCTCAGTCAACAGAGTTCATCCGACGGCATCAGCCATAGATGAAACTCATCCAAGATCAAGCTCATGCGTCATCTCTCCCGTTGCCACTACTCTTGCAGTCTGATGTCGCCACGACTCGGGTCCTATTGATTGTCCACCCTGCTGATGGCACTGTCTCTCCCGAACGATTGACTCGATGTAGTAGGCGAGGGGTAGGTCGCGTAATCAAACGTCTTGGGACATTGGGCTTTCTAGTATTTATGCATGGGTCACCAGTATTAAGTACCATTTTAAAATGTCCAATCAAAATCAGACCAAATATAATGAGTGTTCCAAACCACCCTTGCGCATTCTCATAATATCTCGCGACGTACACCGAGTATATCCAACAGCAACCCTCGATGCTTGGTATACTTGGTGGACGTAGCATCTAAACCGAGCATGAATGCACCTACATGTCCTTATCGTACACCGAGCACACCCAACAGTTCCAACTTCATATGGAAGCCGTAGATGGACACGGATAAGAATGAGGGGAGTACGACAAGTTACTTCCGTGTACAACGCTCAAGGTGACATCCATAACCCAATGTGGGAGACTGTCATCAATACGCACACAAACGTATGTATCCCCCTTTACAAAGATGATGTGGCCTATATACCAGCATGTTGATTTCACACCTTTTAGAGCGTAAACAGTACTTATTCTTCGAGGCGTGGGGCGTTGGATATAGTTCCAGTTTCTTGATTCCCCCAAACATCTCCCCACGCCTCCGAAATTTTAGCTTCCATGTCGATGTCTAGCTCCTCCCCGTGTTTGGAACGTACTGGTCCCACAGATGCCGACCGTGTACGGCAGATTCGTCCGTCAACCAGCTTGGCCGTTCCCTTCGCCTTACGCAAAGCTGTAACCAAAAGCACGATCTGAAACAGCACCGCAACGACCATGAATACGTTCGCCGCGATGAGAACACCAGAAAACGTCAAGATATACCGTGTCGTATCTTGGCCGACGTCAATCTTCATCAGGAAGGCAATATACATGCTGGCTACGATAATGCAGCTTCCCCAACGGTAAAGATTTGTGTCGACTCCCTTTTCAAAAGGAGACAAATACTCTGAAAGAAATACAGAGGCAAGCCCGAACAAAAGAGCCATGGCTATCTGTGCCGTGCTGTTGGGAATAACGAAAGCCGCGATGCTAATCCAAGTAATTCGACGGCCGCACTCTACAACCTCGTAGTAGTATCGAGACGGTTTGTATGCAGCCCATATACCGCGAAACGGCTGTAGGTTCACCAGTGTTTCCCGGTCGGACTTGACAAGGTCACGCCGGTTTGAGAACAGCAGCCATGCGAATACAGCGGCAATCCCGACAGGGTAGACGACCACCATAGTGAGTGCATAAGCCACGTACCCGCTGTGGCGAGATGCCAAGCAGGAAATACTATAATCCGCTTTTAGATAGGTATCTCCATCATCTAAACCGTTGCAACAGAATGTTTGGAAAATCCTGGACGATACCGGGGCATAGACTAAGAAGGCGACATATAGTGCCGCAGCCTGATGCTTGTGCCGCATCTCCCGCATTGCGGCGTCTGAACGACCGCGTCTCTTGGTCCCGATGCAGTAGCTGACAGCCAGAAGAACCAGGACGAGAAGCGGTGTAACCGTCGCGAAAATAAGGCTGCCGTAAAAGTTGTAGGACACTAAACACGAGTACGAGAAGACGAAATCCAAGTTGAGGTTGATCGGGCTCAGCTTGGAGATGAACGTCTGGTAAAGCTCAGGGTATATGTCTCCCACAATGGCTTCAAACTGTTGAGAGGGCAATGGAAGCGACCGGGACAACGGACGGAGCACAGCGCGGGCCGTCAACATAATATAAGTATGTTAGTAACGGAGGTTAATCAACGCCCCTAATAACACACTCTCAGCGCCGGCAAGCATTCCAAACTTGCTGCAAGGGAAGCAAGCGCTAGTTATGGGTGTCACCAAAACAAAGGTTCGGTTGTTGTGTCCAACGACGCACAGCCCCATTGGACGGCTATACCTTCAACGCCATCACCAGCACTTTGACAACTTGGAGTTTGGTGTATCGCTCTGCCCGGCGCGTAACCACTCATGGACACCGTAACTAGACAAAAACTAGTCGCGGATACCGTAACTACACAATTTTGCTACGGCGGGAGCGTGGTCGCAAAAACGGTCACGACAATATCCTGACGTATCCGAGGTATATACGTGGTTGCTCGCGTGGCAGCGTCAGGGATACATTCCGTTTACAGCACATGCCGGAACGGCGGTACGTTTGTCACACCACCTGCTCTGGTCAAACGGGTCTACCAGGATGGCAAGGAACAACCCATCTTCGTAAAATAATCGGATTTTCAGATATTAATGGAGACAGAGGTTCTTCTGGTCACTAAACCGAAGCGTCCAGTTGTCCCACTCCGTCAATAGATGTCTGGTTTTCATGTACTACCACGGTACGAGGTTAGACACACTACACTCCTGTGTGAACCTACGCTCCATACTACTCAAATAGTACTACTGAGATGCTGCTGCGGTAGCTATCTCGTCTGCAAGCCAGCACCCCTATACCTCGGTAATGATCTGCCAGACGGTCAAGACGATTTTGATGGCCGTGAGTGGAAGCATTTTCACGAAGGAATCTCGGGCACACCAGCAGTTCCGCTTGCATGAGATTTGAGCTATCCCCATGTCCTCTTCTGCTCCGTCGCGCACCGCAGTATCCAGATGCAAAAGTCCTAGCGCGACCAAGAGTAACACAGCCAAACCCGTGGCCACCGTAAGTCCCACCGCCGACCTGGCGATTCCCCCCGAGCATTTACGACAGCTGTAAGCACTCACTGACGCAAATCCTTCAGCGCAAACCGCACAATCTGCAACGGCGGTTGGGAATAGACGACAGGCATTGAGATGCCGTGCTTCGTTGTTGTGAACCAGTTCACTCGCACTGTTCAACGCATGTGAGGTAAGATTGTTTTCGGAGTTGGTGCTATTTTTAATGGATATGCTATTCGGGCTTAAACCGCAAAGAGGACAGGGCGGACAAACCGTTAGAGGCAGACGCATGTGTTGGATAAAAATAACATACACCAAAGACCTCAAAGGTGCAATGTTCAACTGGTCATGCGACTTGCGCCAGGTTGAGCACGATATAAGATGTATCAAAGGAGAAATCAGGTGCAAGGTCTTTCTCACATGGCCCCGTGTAGCCATATGCGCAGTATTTGTCCGAGTCGCTGCCTCCACGGCACGCATTCTCATTGTAGCATTCCAGAATGTCCTGGCTCTGGTTGGAGGTACGAAAGTAGCCTGGCTTAAGCGTTAGAGTCGCGAGGGTTGTGCCACTTGACGGGGCCGTAGCGCCCGGGGGTGGCTCTGCGCAGACAGGTAGGCCATTAATTCGAATCTCTTCGCTGTTGTCGATACCATCGCGACCGGTTGAACATCTCGAACATACCTCGCTGAAGCAGGGGCTGCAGAAATCGGTCTGATAAAATATAAGCGACAGGAGGTATCAGTTATGAAGAAATAGTGGTTGAATTATACCGTAATAGAGAGTCGAACACCAACACTCTGAGAGCCCACGCAAGCTGATACACTCCTAACCCATTGAGTGTAGAGCAATATTTGGGAAACGTGAATAAATGGACTTTCTTGCACAACTTCAAAAACTACACAGTACGTGGTTCCTTAGGACAGTAGAAGAAACACGAAACACGAGCTTCCACCCCTGTATGCCTGTATAGCATTACTTTCTACTCGGCTTGTAGACACGTGTTCATTCTGTATGTTCCATTGTGGACAAATTTTAGAGGCCAAACCAATGTAGAAATGTTATGGTGTCCTCTACTAGTAGTCTATTCAGGTAACAAAGGTGATGGTTGGTACGTTGTACAACTGTCCTCAATTTCGGCCAAAATTGCGTATGATTATGTTTGTGTCTGCCGTGGTAGTCATTCCTCACCTCATTCTTGACGATGTAACCGTATTCTCCCGCGCGACAGAAATACGCATTGTCCGAGAAAGAAACGTTGGACAGCTCTTCCATAAATCCAACGCTCCTAACCGCGGGTCCTTCGACGCCAACCTCATTCTCCACAAAGCTGGTGTTGAACATATGCAGAGACCCCGTGTGGAAGATTGCTCCTCCCGAGGTCCCTGGAACATCGGTAGAGGCGGGAACAATGGGCGAAGAGCTCGTACGTTCGGCCGAGACGCTGTCTGCGAAACGACATCTACATATTTCATCGACGCACCCATAGTTCGTTGTTGTTCAGCAAGTTAATGGTGGGATGAGTATGTCCACGCTTTATGAAGTCGGAAGTCTGGTTGATGCTGACAACCTGCGAGTTAGGCAGTAGTGGTGTTGCGGATGGAAAGTCAGGCATGGGGATGTCGGCACAGCGCAGACTTCGCTTGAACCCCCACTGATAGTGTCCTAGGCATTCCACTACGCATTCTATTTACGTAACTGAAATATTGCCAAACTTCTCACGACTCCATAGCATGACCTCTTATACCACCCAGTCAAATATGTTCTTCTGCTAAAGGACGACAGTGTCCATAAGCGACTCGCCTGCAAAATTGTTTTGGAAGACCGACGCGTTGAAGATGTCAAGCCCGAGAGCTGTGTTCAAGTAAACCGCGCCCCCGTCTTCGGCCGTGTTGCCCTCGAAGACGCACTCGCTGAATAAGGTCTGCGTGTCTCCCCCAGAAACGACGTATATGGCGCCGCCAAGCGTAGCCGCATTTGATTTGAACATGACGTCGCTGACTTGAACTACATTAGCGTCCTCAACAAGCATGGCGCCTCCGGCATTGGCGACGGAATTATTGATGAATGCTACGCTCCAGTTAGAAGTGTTGTTACTGCCCGCTTCGGAGTGTAACCCGCCTGTAACACGTCAAGACCCACGTAAGCAAATGTTAGCCACATTCCGTTCATCGCTATGCTGGTTATTTGGTACGAGAGCAGGGTGGCTGTATTTCGCTCGGCGTACACAAGTCTTAAATAAATACATTGCCAACCGGACTATATTTTTTCCTTGTACCCGTATGAAGTTGCTGAAGCAATATGCAAGGGGATGGTGATCTTCAAGTCCTCGTTGTAATGGTGATCATGCGCGCTGTGGTGCGGCTGGAACCCGTTCTCACCAGACTTGGTCCGGTACGTACCGATGTTTTGGCACCGCACCCTAGACGTGTCTCTCTCATTTCACTAGCTCTGTGTGCACGAATGACCCCGACAATATTTCTCGAGCCGGAAACACCCTCTAGGATTGCGTTAGAACGAGGGCCAGCACTATGAGACCTCGATGTGAACTCTAGACGTATGTACCAAGAGGCAACACGGTGTCACATCTTATCGCGAAATATATTCTCGTTGGCGGGGTGGTGTCCTGTTACAAAAATATACTTACTACCCTTGCTATCGCGTCTTAGATGATCGACCTATGGACAAAGCAGCAGCAGACCACGGCGTGAAAAGCGGTACCCTGACACGATTTTGACCAAAAATCGTAGCGGCTCTAGTTCGTGTTTTGTTGTGCAGAACGAAGGGCAGCGTAGAGGAAGGGGTTTTCGCTCTTCTCGCCGGCATACGTGCAACCGATACACCAGTCCCGGATATGAATCTATATCCATACACTACACTACATCACCAATATCGCATCGTACACCGTGAATATTTAGAAACACACAAATAGCCTAAGCACGAAGTGTCTGTCCCCCGCCTCGGGTTGTCTTTCACAGTATGCACACTGACTGTAAGAAACGCGGGAACTTAGGGTTTACTTCGATCAGCCGAACCACGGCAAATGCTGTAACACTGCCAAAATCCCCTTCAAAATTTGTAGCACAGTAAGCGTTGCCTCCATATTATTTGGAACACCGCGCTTTGTGACACGATGGGGCTTCATTGAGGTGCGATACCACGCGCAGAGTGGAATCTATATATCAGGCTCTGGACACGCGATACGCTTTAGGGAGGCACCTACGTTTCTAATCGGGAGGACATCATCGTATATGCCAGGAATATCACGTTCGCTCTTGTTACCTCGGGTATTATGGACGGTCACACTAAAAACAAAACCGCAAAACTAACATATCTAGTGTATTCTACCTGGTAATACTTCGCCTGAAAACAGGTATTGCAATGAGTATTAATCAATGGTCTTAGAAGATCAACACCATCTACCACTTTAGTACCTCCTTACCTTCATTTCTCGACAGGTTCCCGGCATGTAAATTCCTATCGGTGAAACTGAAGTTGCTCGACACCCCACGAATAGCACCTGAGAGTATCGGCCAAACGTGGGTGTGGGATTAATGCAAGGCGATGCTTCGCCCGAAAATATTACCGGACAAAGGAAAATGTAGCCCCTCGAGAATAATGTCGTTGATTGTTGGAGCGCATTGCAAACATAGTATTCATATCTCACAGCAAAATTAATCTCCAAGCTCGAGTATATATTCTCATAGGCGTGAATAGTGGGCACTCGCCAAGACGTTCGGTACGCCCAACTTGACGTAATAGACGATGTGCTCTGGAACGATAAGACGAATGAACATCTACTGTAGCATCTAAAGGGGTTACAAAATTGCGACCGGGGTTGTTTCTCGCGAGCGCGATATATCAGCCGTGATCGTTATCCCCCAGGTATGCTGCCCAGTTTAGTTGTGCCTGCAGTACGTGTGTGTACCGAGGACACGCCCATGGGAACTAAGAAACTGGCGGTCTTGCGTAGTTTGTTTTGTGTCAAATTCGACTAAGACGTTGCTCTCCTGTAGGTTCGTAACACAGTAGTTGAAGTATGCACCCCTAGCCGAACATCGCACGTTCCGCGTCATTTCTCACCTCCGCTCTTACCAGCCGAGTTGGTTGTAAAAATGGTGGTAGCGTCGATGCTGAGAATGGACGTAGCGGCGTCAATGGCACCTGCGGGCACAATATAGAGAGTGAGTGGGTGGTTGAGGCTTTCGCCCTATAGGGGTTGTACGTGGTAGAAGACTCCTTTACTGTTTGTCGATGAACCCAATCTGCGCATTGTCAATGCTGACGATGACGTATCTTCTTGAATACACTAGCGTGGTGTAACGTGGATATGGCATGGAAGAAGCACATCCGATGCGTGTGGACTATGATGTTATTATGTAACGCCGCCGTAATGGGGATGAACACTTCGTAGACATGTTGAGAATACGTGGGCAGTGGCGTTGTGTTGACGCGAGGTATACCCAGGGAGCCGAAACAGGTTAGTAGGCACTCGGTTGCCGAAGTAATCGATGTGGGAGGAGAAGTTGATGCTCGCGATTTTTTCCCTTGTCGTTTTCCATTCGGACGTATTGCCCAGTACTCGTTGTGCTATGGGCGGAGAAGTGTGTGCCAAAGACGCGCCCAATGCAGTTACAGGCCTGTATATCCTGCTTCGTTTCCTTTGTATCAAACATGCTACAAAGATGTACCACTCTAGTTTTGAACCCAAATGCAGATATCTTCTCTTCTAGCAGAGGTTTTGTTTCTACGGGCTTTTGCCCTGTTTCAGCGATGCGTGACCGCTCCTGTAAATATCAAAAACGATAAGTGTTGTTTTGTACGTCGACCTCGCACTTGTCGACCGAAGGAAGGGCAAACGGCTTAGGGTTAGGGTTAGGGTAAGTTAAACGTTGGAATCTTGTGAAGGTGCCTATCATCCTCTATTCGAAAACAACTTTTTCGGCTGGCTGGGAATATTTCGCCCCTAACCAAAACGCGAGTTTGTTTTGTTAAACCCCTTTTTTCAAATTTACGAGCGTCGCTCAAAGCCTAGCCTATTACACTGAAAATATCACACAATTACCTCCTAACTATTTGTCTCCGCGGAAACCCGAGGATGAAACTGGTCCAGGTCCAGTTGATATCCAACATTTTTTTCCCTCGTCTCGTGACTATCATACTATGATACTATGATACTATGACGTAGGTACTTTTTCATAACTGTTGAGGTGTGAAACGGCATCAGTGCGCATCAGTGTGGTGCCAAAACTCCATGTGGGGCTTATAGTTCGGAAAGTTCAAATGGAGGTTTTATTCTGAAACAGACTGGTAGATGTCCGGTAAGCTACTAACAGTACGGAGTGGCACGCAGACCAATATCCAAACGATGAGTGTTCCGCGATTTTCCTCACCTGCGCAACTACCCGCCAGGTTGCTTGTGAAATAGGTGGTGCCGTCGCCGTCTATGCCGATCTCCGATGAAGAAGCGGAAATGGCACCTGCACGTATCATGTAGAAGCAGTGAGTAGATGTTTGAAGCTCTCATCCCAAGGGGGTTCCAAGAGATGGAGGACTCATACAGCTTTGCGATGCATCTAATATGGGCTACAGTATGGTAATTGTTCTGACGACGTGTTATTTAAACGTACCGGTGTGATGTAAGGTGAATCTGAAGTGCAAAAACCAGTTTGGTCGATCATGCCGCCAGGGTATGGAAATAAAGACTGCATGCCATGTCATGAATACATTTATTTTGTCATAGATAATGATCCTTGGTGGAAATCCCGGGGGAGTTGGAATGAAATAGGAGGTTGGTTTGTTGACGAGAGGGATGCGCATCAACGAGTCGAAGCCGAGCAAACACTGCGTTCACGAATTTGGCAGACGAACAACTTCTACATTTTTTTCAAATACATCAGAGGTTCACCACATTGTTTTTTTTTATGGCCCGAGAGCGCCGGTTAAGCGATGGCCGGTGTTATTGTTCACAAGCGCGACCAATCGGTCTTTGTCACGTTCACTTTAGGCATATTGCCCAGTTCGCTTTGCTCCATATACCGACACCTGTGGCGAGGAAACACCTGAAAACAGTAAAGGCCTAGACTAAATACCTTACTTGGTGCTTCGGTTTTAATGGTGTCAAGTACGACTAAAACGTTACTCACCTGTAGGAGGTGTCGTATGCACGCTTTAACAAACTATGCAAGCTCCGCGTCTATCCTCACCTCCCATCATATCGGCCGAGTTGCTTGTAAAGACGGCGCTACCGTCGATGCTGATGTCTGATGAATCGGCACGAATGGCACCTGCAGATGCTGCATAGAGACACTTGGTGGGTGTTTGAAGCTCTTACCCTAATATCCCCAAGCGGTAGAATACATATAGTAGTTGTTTTACAATGCACCACATTTGGGATACGGCAGAGAGAGCTGTCGACGACGGGTGTTTTTGAAGCCTACTGGCATCATACAAGGTAAACTGGTACCTGGTATCATATAAGCTGAACGTTGAACGTGGCAGGGGGGAAACAGTTCTGGTATAAACCGACAGTGAGGACGTCGTGACGCGCGGGATGACCGGGATCATAGCACTTTTTGACCAAAAAGTGACCAAAAAGTGCTCCTCAACTAACAAAACTACCAAATATCGTTGGAATACCGATGCACCACGGTACTATCATTGGAATACCGATGCACCACGGTACTATCGTTGGAATACCGATGTACCGCGGTACCATCGTTGGGATACCGATGTACCACGGTACGGTCTACCGTATCAGTCGTTATCATTCCTAGGCCGTGGGATTGCTCGTCGCGTTGTGCTTTCATTTTATATGAAAAGTCAGCCTTATGGTGAGGCTTTACGACTCCTCAAACAAGGAGCCTCGGTAATTCTAGGCGCACCCCTAGCGTAGCATGCATGAGGAGACGCATGCTACGATAGAGGTAGCACTACATTTTGGCTGAAACGTTTTCTGAACGACGGGGCTCCTTAACCCAAAATCGTCGGAATTTCACGTTTTTTTTTGCGACAATTTTCGTTGTATACCTAAGCCATGACATTGTTCATCGGGTAGCCCTTTTATTTTTCCCCAAATCATTTTTTGGGAGAGGTATAGAGCTCCTCGAGTGAGGAGACTCAGAAAAAAAATGGTGCACCTCTATCGTAGCATGCGTCTTTGTGTTTCTGAATAACGGGGCTCCTTAACCCAAAATCGTCTGGATGTCTTTCTTGTTTTGCAACATGATTTGTTTTGTATACCTAGGCCATGGGTTTGTTCATTGGGTTGCACTTGTAGTTTACACAAAATCAGTATGTGGGTGAAGAACAGAGCTCCTCAAGTGAGGAGACTCAGAAAAAAGCTGGTGCACCTCTAGCGTAGAATGCATGAGGGACACGAACAATCCTCATATATACCCTGAGCGGTTTGATCGGAGCAGACAATGAGGTAAGGCGTCAGGGTATCCATAAGTATTGTGCGATGAGGACGCTGGCATATACGAAATGTGTTCCAACTTTCGTCATGATGTGACCATTCGATGTGACAGCGCTTTATTCTGGTGCGAACTCGCAGGGAATTCGTACCATGTATCGCTGATTTTTCTATTTATGGTATTATTTCGTACCATGTATCACCGTGTTAGATCGACTTGTCCCTCTCTGATGCGAATTCGTACAAAATATCGCTGAATTGCCTTTTGCAGGTAAGAACTCGTATCGAACAGCGCTGATGTTGCGCCGTTTGTCTCTTGCTGGCTCGAATTGGCACCAAACATTGCCATGGTATCATATATCTGTTGCAATCTTTTTGCTGGTACAGATTCGTACCAGATATCGCTCATTAAGTTATTATATCGCCGTGTGCCTCTTGCCAGTACGAATTCGTACCGGATATCTTTGACATTGCGTCCACTTCGGTTTCGGCGTTCCAGCAGCTGTTCTATATTTTTGCTGACTTTGCGGGTGATCCAGCAGCCATTTTATATTTTGCGGGTGATCCAGTAGTCATATTTGTGTCTCCGATCCACTAGCCCGGTGATCCAGATGCCGTAATAGTCAATGTGATCCACCAAGCGTGGTGATCCGCTAACGCACTATTTTTTTTTTTTTCTCACTTTTTTACTCTCCAGCTTCTGGACAAGCCGTGGTCACAGGTGTCATCCCTTCTCCCCCCCCGGTATGTGCCTTCCTTTTTATCGCGCAGAGGGTTCGGCATTCCCAACGCTCGTCGATTTTCATCGAATTTTGCTAATTCACGCTCTCGCGCTTTCCGCAAGTCAATTTTTAGC
>JAYJMJ010266867.1:0-13501 GCA_036873875.1 Laminaria ephemera | reverse complement strand
ATAAGCAACCCTGCCCTTTGCAACTGCAGCATCTGAAAAATCGGGGCAGCTAAGTAGTGTTATCTTTTTGCTGTCTCTTGTACGCAGTGCACATGCGATCGTGCCAGGTGGAATTGTTTCCCACCAGGCCTTCGGACAAGGCACCGCGGAAAGCATGTCAGTTGAAATTATCATCGACACGGCACCTCCTGACAATTCCTCGTATTTCTGGGCACAGCAGTTCTACACCAGCACTACCACTGATCACGGTGGCTATTTTGGATTGCAGACCGGCGGCATCATCAACAATCAAATTGTTGGCAAGATCGTTATCTTTTCAATCTGGAATGCGGTTGATGCAGTAGCCGCCGGCAGCTCCATCGCTCAGACGTTTGGCGGCGAAGGGGTCGGATACAGCGTACGGCTGCCCTTTGAATGGGTAGAAGGTGAAACCTATCGCTTTGCGCTGACAAAAAGCGATGCACTCTGGTGGCAACTGTCAGTGAACGATTTGGTGCTTGGTTCAATTAAAATAACTGAAGATGTGCCACTGCAATCTACGTTTGTCGGATTTACAGAATATTTCCGTGACGTTGTAAGTTGCGATGATCTGCCAGAAGCAAAAGTAGTTTTCAGAAACCTGAAGTACGGGTCAACAAATGTGCAGATCGATTCTTCCACCACATATGGAAATTGCGCCGACTCGGCTGAATCTTTCTTCCTGGATTCTGGCGCTGCACACTTTGTTTCTCCGGTAGCGGCCGTAGCAACTCCTAGTTCTGGTAACTCTGGCAGCGGTGTTTTTCATCCACTATCAATAATGCTTATTGTCGGGCTGTTGTACAGATGCCGCTGTCGTTCAAAAACTAATTAGTCACTCAAAAATACGACGCACAAAACCTGAATCGAAAATCATGCTTTTTTCACAGCATTGACCAGTTCCGTCCAGCCGAGGAAAACCGTGGCTTTAGGTGATCACCAACAAGGCATCCCGAAGACAGTTAAATACTGATCAATTAGGGAGAGGCGATTCAATAAGCGCCATACCCGGGAATGACCATCACGAACTTGTTTCAATAGTTTTTTTGCCAGCTTCTGCAACAGGCTTATACTGTACCCGGCTGGCAGGCTATTGGTTTTCGAGACCTCCTTTCATCAATGCCCGAATCTACGATAACAGGTTGAAAAGAGGTTGAATTCCGCAACAAGTAGTTAATGAACTGGATAATTCCTTGCCGCAGACGGGAGGCGCTTCACCTGTTCACTGCCTGCAATGCCAGCAATGCCAGCAATGCCAGCAGAATCACCGTTCGTTGTAATCCGTAATAAACCAGGTAATCTTCATGCAAACTCTTCTCTTCACCAGAGACTGCTCACTAAGAAGTACATACAGCGCAGTAAAAGTTCTTTCACTCTCTTTGTTTTTTGCACTTGCGTTTGGCAACTCATCAGTAGCTCAGGTGGCCACCTCCGCCTGCATCGACACCGACGACGACGGATGGGGCTGGGACGGCACCGATAGTTGCCGGATACAACCAATTATATGTAAAGACACTGACGGTGACGGCTGGGGATGGGATGGTTCAGACACCTGCAGAGTTTCAGGAGACCCCACCCCGGACCCGGAGATCTCCACTCAATTTTGTATTGATACGGATGGCGACGGCTGGGGCTGGAACGGCATAGACAGTTGCATTATCGATGAGATCACCGATAACACGTGTGTAGACTCTGATGGCGATGGTTGGGGCTGGAATGGAGTAGATTCCTGCCTGATTGATGCGCAATCAGGATGTGTTGATACCGATGGAGATGGCTGGGGCTGGAATGGCTACCAAAGTTGCCTGGTCACAGGTTCTGCTGACAGCTGCCTTATTAACGGTGTAGAAGTAAATACTGTAGTCAGTCAAACCGAATGCGATGCGTTAGTAGACCTTTATAATTCAACTGGTGGTAATAACTGGAGCAACAGTGATCAGTGGGCAACACCAATTGATCCCTGTACCTGGCACGGAGTGGTCTGTGACGGAGATGTGGTAGATAAGCTAACCTTGAATTCAAACAATCTCACTGGTTTTCTCCCTACTACGTTAGGCAACCTGAGCGGACTCCGGGAGCTTTCCATGTTAAATAACCGGTTAACCGGGATGATTCCTTCTGAGATAGGTAACCTGCAAAACCTTGAGGTACTGGAATTAGCTCACAATACCCTTACAGGCACTATACCGGATGCCATTGGCAATCTGGATTCAGTATTTCTGCTGTCTTTAAATGGAAATTCATTGTCGGGGAATATTCCGGATAGTATTGGAAATATGCAATCGCTAAGTTTTCTATCGCTGTCTCGCAATCAACTGAGTGGTGAAATACCAGCCACATTTGATAACGCAAAACTGGTCGACTTTTCTGTTGGATTTAATCAACTGAGCGGTAATCTGGATCGCATTAGTAACATTGCTAACAGCGGGATTCTGGGCTTCACGGTGAACGGCAATCAATGCTTTACCGCCACCGATCCCGATTTTGTTGCATGGCTTGACGGAGCTGACCCTAAATTGGATGACGGCTGTCTTTGATATTGATACTCAGTCTTTCGAGATCTAAATTTCTGGCATGGCGCAAACGTTCATTGTATGCATACCATCCTTGAACGTGCCAAATGCTCAAAATTTAAACACCCTGAGGGAGTCTTGACCGGGTCAGGTTAGTTTTGTCATCTATAATACTGTGTATTACAAAACTAACCTGAGCCCTTCCCCTCTTGCAAACGACCAGACCCTGTGCACGGCCGGCCACGCTCATCATTCGCTTAAGCGATCTGTTATACGCTATTGTCACTGAGTGGCGAATTCATATGACTGATGCGGGCTAGATAAAATACCATGCGCAAAATTCTGACAATACTCGCCCTGGCCGTAGTCGCTGTCACGATAGCCGTGCTGATTCCCCAGCCGGTGCCAGACGGCATAGCGACCGAAGGCAAGCGCCACCCGACCGAGCAGATCAACTTTATATCCGACACCACATGGATTGATCACGCCGGCAACAGACAGATCAGCCAGACTTTATTCGACGCCGCATTCGGCATGATTGCCAAAGCTCAGAAATTGATCATTCTGGATATGTTCCTCTACAACGATTTCCAGGGACCCATACCGGAAACGACTCGCGCCTTGTCTAGTGAACTCACCAATGCACTCGTCACGCGCAAGCAGCAGATACCGGAAATGACTATCGTGGTGATCACAGACCCGGTCAACGAATTATACGGCGGCTTGCCATCGGACAACTTCAATCAACTGCGCAACGCAGGCATTCCGGTTGTTACCACCAATCTGCATAAATTGAGGGACAGCAATCGGGCCTACTCTGTGTTGTGGCGAACGTTTGTAAAACCGTTCGGGAATTCAACAGCAGACACAATAAAAAACCCGCTAGGCCCTGGCAAAATATCCATCAGGAGCTTTCTGGAGCTACTGAATTTCAAAGCTAATCATCGAAAAACACTGGTTACTGATAACGGTAGCGACCTTGTTGCCCTGGTCTCGTCGGCAAACCCGCACGACGGCAGCAGCGCGCATCGAAATGCCGCAATCCAGTTTACCGGACCGGCGGTGAATGACCTGCTAACCTCAGAAAGTGCTGTGCTGACACTCTCTGACAGTGAACCACTTAAGCAATTGCAAACCGGAATCGAACAGTCATTGGCTCTGATCTCTACTGAGCAAACCGAGCCAGCAAAAAGCAATGAGGGTGCGACGGTTCAAGTGGTCACCGAAAATAAAATCAAGCAGGCAATCCTGACCCATATCGACAATACCGGCCCGACTGACCGCATAGCACTGATGATGTTCTACCTATCAGATCGTGACATCATCAAAGCACTTATCAAGGCCAAACAACGTGGCGCCGAAATACGTGTGTTACTCGACCCGAACAAAGATGCATTCGGCCGGGAGAAAAACGGAGTCCCGAATCGTTCGGTAGCGCATGAGCTCACCAAGGCAGATATCACCGTTCGCTGGTGTGCCACAAAAGGCGAGCAATGCCACGCAAAGCTACTGCTTGTTCACACCGGTGACGGCAATGCCACCATCATCACAGGCTCAGCCAATTTTACCCGGCGCAATCTAGACAACTACAACCTTGAAACTAATGTCGTCATAGAAGGTACTGCCGGACTGCCTCCATTCAACGATGCACTAAATCACTTTGATACTGCATGGCAAAATAAAACCGACCGGCAGTATTCTGTTGACTACGAGGCCTACAAAGATGAATCATTGAAAAGCCGTTTGATGTATCGGTTTATGGAGTGGAGCGGCCTGGCGACATTCTAAAATACTCCACGGCTACTTCAAGCTAGTCATTTTCGCGTGGTGGCCGCCCGCGGCCCGGGCCGTCAGATTTTACCGGCACACCGGTAAAACAGCTTAATACAGCATTTTTCTGTGCGCTGGCCGCATGATAATGGTAACCATCATTTTCTGTGGTGTGCCCCTGACATTCATCAAGACCTTCAGTCGACTCCAAAGGGCTGTGTATGGCAAATCCGTCCAGCGCGTAGGCAAACACCGGGGTTTCACCGTCGACAGTACTGCCAGACTCAGAACACCCGCGCGCACCGTGCAAATGATATCCGGCAAACGGATTGATATGGCCACCGCAATCATCGAAAGCCGCCACGGTATAAGCACCCAATATTGCATCAACAGGTGCCGGACCGTCGATAATCACGCCATTTAAGGTAATACCAATTGAACCTCTGACTGTATCCGGATTATCACTGAGCACCGGTGACACCGGAATCATTACCGTGCTTGAAACTGGCTCACCGTTCGGTAGCCAGGCCATCTGTCCTTCAACACAGTAGTTCTGAAAAGCCGGATCAACATCCGGTCGGGCTGCTGCATTAAATGCCTCGGGTGTGTCGGTGACATTCACTTTCCCCTGCTTGTCGTACATTTTCCAGTTGTCATCGTTATACAGCTGCGCCAGACCCAGAACAAAATCCCCATCAAGGTCATAGACCGCGTTACCGTCGAACCAAATGCCGGTTGTCTCCGCGGTATCTGACGTTGTACGCGGACAAAAAGGCCCTACCTCGTGGTTTGACGGCGCACCGGCTATGGTTATCTTGTAGCACGTGGTTTCAGTGCCATCTGCCAGCGTGCAATCCTCTATGGTCGGCGGTTCGGTTAACGCATTTTCGAAAAACAATGCGGTATCAACTCCATGTGAGTGCCCTGATCCGGCCAGCGAAACACCACAAGCCAGAACACCTGTGGCTGCCAGCACCACCCGCCCTGGAATGTTTTTTACCCTGATATTTTTGTTCATGCTATCGCCTGTAAGAAGAATAAAACTGCCGATGTACCGTTACTCTAAAAACAAGCAACGGCCGCAGAAAACCTGCCGGACCAAACCCGATAATACTAAATTCACCAGTAACTTAGCGCACAAATGTGCAAAGAATATTCAACCACACCATCATCCGTGACTGTCACAAACCAACTGCCCGTAGTTGTCATAGATCAAACTCTGTGACAGAGTATACTTTGCGTTACAAAGCTTTATCGATACAATGCCACCACATACCTCACTTCATAAACTGCAAGGTTAAGCAAAATGAATCAGATCCATCGAAAAATACTTCTGTCAGCAACCCTTTCAATCGGGGAGATACAACAGACCGTTGGTCTGACATTGAAGCAGGAATCAGAGCAGGATCGCGCAACTACTTTACTATTGTCTACTAACTTTGCAATACAAAGTATTCGATGCAGCACACGCTCTGTGGCGACGTTCGTCCACAACAACTTAAGGAATCCTGATAGTAGCGACGTCAGAAACGAAAATTCTACATACCCCGGGGATGCACAATGAACATCACTGATCTGGCGTCGCTTGATAACCTGCTGCGTAACGTCACCAAACGCAAAACAGCTCAAGCAGACGGCGAGACACTAAACCGCACACTCACCGACAGTAACTCGTTCTCGATCTCTACGATGCTAATGGTATTGGTTATGCTGGCGATGTTTTATGGCTTGTGCATGGGAAGTTACTCCTTGTTCAAACCTCTGAACCTGGAAGTGTCAGGCCATGGGGACCGGTGGCTGCAAATGCTGGCCTCGATGATGAAAGTGCCCCTGCTCTATGCGCTTACCATATTGGTTACTTTTCCATCTCTCTATGTATTCAGCGCGTTGGTCGGCACACAACTCAACTTCAATTCCTTCATACGACTAATGATCACTTTACTGGCAATTAACCTTGCGGTACTGGCGTCACTAGGCCCTATCGTAGCGTTTTTCTCCGTAAGCACCATCAACTATCGCTTCATGCAATTATTTAATGTTGGCATGTTCGCCATTGCCGGCGCCCTGGGACTGGCCTGGCTACTGCAGGTGATCCGCGATCTTTCAGATACGGTTATGGAGCCCCGCTCAAATCATAGTATAAGCCCTAGCGCACAGACGGAAAACCAGCAGAGCAGTTCATCTGAAGAAGCCTCAGCTGATGGAAGCACAACAGAGGAAACACCCCCTGTTTTAAATACCTTCAATCAAATGCCGGTCAAATGGATCTTCAGAATCTGGATCGTGGCATTCTGTTTGGTAGGCTCTCAACTCGGGTGGGTACTAAGACCGTTTATTGGCAACCCGGACATAGCGTTCACCTGGTTCAGAGAACGCGATTCAAACTTCTTTTTAGCCGTACTGGATATACTGCGCAGCCTGTTAACGTTATGAACGTTCTGTTTCAGACGGCCGACGATCTGCTGCGCCGGTCTGTCGCCGAAATACAGGGTACTTCTCCGTGGCTACTCAAGCATCCGTGGGTGATGCCTGGTAGCGTCATCGCATTATTCGGTATGTTGTATGGAATCACGATGGGGACTTACGCTGGTATCTCCCCGGAGCGATGGCTGCACCTCACCTACACTGCCCTGAAAGTGCCGCTGTTATTGACTGCCACTTTTTTGCTTAGCTGGCCCAGCTTTGCGGTGGCCAACTATCTTCTTGGGCTTGGCTCAGACCTTAAAAATGCGTTTCGCATTATTGTATCGTGTCAGGCGGTAGTCAGCCTTGCGCTTGCGTCGCTGTCGCCCTTCACAGCACTTTGGTACTTTATTATTCGCGACTACAAACTGGCACTGCTTTGCAATGCCGCCATCTTTTGTATATCAAGTCTGGCCGGGCAATATGCGCTACGCCGTTCCTACCAGCCACTTATTGCCAGTAATCGTCGCCACAAGTTTATGTTGTGGGTATGGATCGGGCTTTATTCGTTTGTGGGTATTCAACTGGCCTGGGTACTACGGCCGTTTGTCGGGAGCCCGGCAGAAGCAATTCAATTTATACGAGCGGAAGAATTGTCTAACGCCTACGTTCGTATCAGTGCACTTTTATGGGCGGCCCTCAGCGGAAATTAGGACAATCGCATGCGGTAAAAAGATTAACCACTGGCGTCACTGTTGGCAGCCACTCTAAAACCAAGATTACCGGCAGACACATCAGGCAATAGCGATTGGCGCGATGAAGTGCGATATCGTAAACAGTAAGACTCATGACACAGATACGAGCCGCCCTTAGCAACAAAGTGGTCACCGTTTAGCGGCCCCTGCGGGTTTCTTGTTTTACGCGGCGAATGCATATGAGTAAACCGGTCAGCCACCCATTCCCAGACATTGCCAGTCATATTGTAGAAACCATAAGCATTAGCGGCGTATTGCCGAACCGGTGCGGTACCGGCAAACCCGTCATCACATGAATTTCGGGTCGGGAACTCCCCTTGCCATATGTTGCACCGATGTTCACCATCAGGAGTAAGTTCATCCCCCCAGGGGTATGACTTTTCCGCAAGACCACCTCTTGCTGCATATTCCCACTCTGCTTCTGTCGGCAAACGACAGTTACTCCACCGGCAATACGCCAGAGCATCGTCCCGGGTAACGTGCACTACCGGATGATCCCAGCGCCCGTCCAGCGAACTGTCTATCCCGTCGGGGGTCTTCCAACTTGCCCCTGCCACATCACGCCACCAGGGCGTGACATTCGATACCGCTGTCTTCACAAGTGGATCAACAAACAAGTGAAAAACAAAGGATGAACCAATCCGCTCGGCTTGTGTTTGATAACCCGTGTCGTCAATGAAGTCCCGAAACTGACTATTGCTTACAGCCGTGGAACTAAGCGCAAACGCATCTACCCATACCTGGCGTTCTGGTGCCTCGCCATCTTGCGGGTGTGGAAACTCCGCACTGCCCATCGCAAACCAGTCACCACCTGTAGTTACACTGTTACTCAACAACCGTGGGGGCTTGTTTTTAACCGGCAGACAGTTTCCTACCTGATCTATGCCAACGTCTACACTGGTATCACGTGTCGGTAGACAACAACTTATATTAGTCTCTGGATCTTTCAATTGTCGCGGAGCTACAACCGGTTATTCATACTCATAGACCGGCGCCCACTGCTCACCCCAGGCGTTCTTCCAATACTCATTACGCATAGAGTTTTGAATAGGAACACCACCGGACCATAAGTCGGCTTCTGCCCGAACATGTTTGCGAAAGAACTCCGTTAACATGCCTGCTAGCTGTGTTTCAATTTCACTGTACTCAGCCTGACCGGACAGATTATTGTTTTCCTGCGGATCGTTTTCTACATCATACAGCTCATCTGTGAGGCCTTGATTCTCCGGACCATCGAATCGTTTAAAGAACGCCCACTTTTGCGTTCTGATGACACGGGTTTCCTCTTGCTCAGAATAGACGGCATCGTCCCCCCAGTCAGCAGGCATTGTTCCGCGCAGTACCGGCATCAAGTTCCTGCTTGGCAGCTTATCGTGATTATCAGGAGTAGCAATTCCCGCATGATCAATAATGGTCGAATACAAATCCATATTCGATACCATCAGATCGGATTCTTCGGCATCGGCGATCACACCTTTTTGTCGCACAATTAACGGAATAGAATGAGCTGCATGGTGAAGGTTCGACGGAAAACTCGCACCACCATGTCCCCAGAAGCCATGTTGCCCGACAGACAGACCGTGGTCAGTCGTAAAGATCAACAGGGTGTCATCCTCGATTCCAAGAGCTTCAAGTGATGCCATGATCTCGCCCACACCATCATCAACCATTGAGATCTGCGAGTAATAGTTTCGCAGTGTAGCCAGGTCATTAGGCGCACGCATTAGCATGGAAAAGTCTAAGTCGGTGGTTGATCCGCCCTGCGCCATCAAGAAACCATCCACTGCTTTCTTACTCAGTGCCTGGCGTGGTACAGAATTGATCGGGCAGTTTTCATAGCGTTTTGTGTGGCGGTTTTCATCCGTTTCTTTGGTAGCTGGCCAGTGACCATAGGGCGCCGGGTACGGCAGAAAAAGAAAAAACGGGTTATCTGTTGCTACTTGCTCAGCCATAAACTCTGTGGCCTTGCCGGTAAAAAAATCGACCGAATGGCCGGGTTGTTCATAGGTAGTACCATTGTCAAAAATACGGTTGCGATAAAAACTGCGCACGTGACCGTCTTCAAGGGTCACCCAGTGATCAAACCCTTCAGCAGGTGTGGTTGGTTCACCCAGATGGTATTTCCCGACTAACGCAGTTGTATAACCTTCCGCCTGCAATAGCCCCGGTAAAGTCTGCATGCCATTTAGCGCATGCCAGCCCGCTGGCCATTCATGCATGTTTCTGTCGTCAATCCACGAATGCACACCATGCTGTGATGGCAAAGCACCGGTAAGTACAGAGGCCCTGCACGGCGAGCAAAATGCGTTCGGACAATAGGCATTATTAAACTTCATACCCTGACTGGCTAATCGATCAAGATTAGGCGTATGCACTTCGGAATTACCGTAACAGGCAAGAGTCGAGGCCTGTTGATTATCGGTGAATATCAATACGATATTTGGTTTTTTATTCATGTTTCTGATTGTTATCCGATGTGCTTTTAGCAGTTCTGCTTACACCCATGTAAGCACAAACCGCTTGCTTTAAACCGTTGCGCAGTGAATTGTCTTTCGTCGTGTAGACATGATAATCGTTGATCAAATCGTTCTGCAGTGCACCCACGACCAACTGGAAACAAAAGCGACTGCGTGTATTTATGTCAGCCGAACTGTGACCCGGCATAGACCGAAGCAGGTTCTCTTCAAGTATGGATACGATCTTAAGCGCCGACTCCCGCATGGGCGCCCAGGGGTCATCGGGTTCCAGTATCAATACCAGTGATTCTCGAATGACACCTCGAAATCGGCTGGTAAAAATATCTGTCATCAGATCGACCATTTGCTCCAGCGCATGTGCTGCATCTGCGTTATCCGAAGAAGCAGTATTGAATCGCGCAATGATTTCCTGCTCAAGCGATTCAATTGTGTGGACTCTCAGGGCTCTAAAGAAAGCATCTTTGTCTTCAAAGCGCGTATAAAACGCTCCCACAGAATAACCACACGTACTGCACAGGCCCGCTATCGTTAAGTCCTGCAACCGATTTTCGTTTAATGCTTCAACGCCACTATTGATAAAGCTGTCTCTGATTCGGACGCTTCTTTTTTGCCGGGCCTTGTACACACCGGGAATATCCCCGTTAAGGGAAACACTGTGTAGCGATCTGAACTGATGCGCAGTAGCGGTCAATGATTTCTCATGCTGTGTTTTTCCGATGCATTTAGAAATAAGAATACAGATTCTTTTTTATTGACACAAATACATTGCTGATCGTATTCTGCCTTAAGTCGCTTACACCGGTAACTCGCAACACGGTGTCAACGCTCATCCATACGGAACACAACGGAGGCAATCATGAACAGACGCGTACTTCTGTCTACCGCACTCACTGCAGCACTTCTCGGCGCAGCTCTACCGGGACAAGCACTGGCGGAAACCACCAAAATTCGAATCGCTAACTGGCTTCCGCCTGTACACCACATGACCGCTACTTTGCGGGCATGGGCAGACGAACTGGAAACTGCCTCTGGCGGTGAGCTTGAAGTCGAAGTCATGAGTGCCCCGCTGGCCAAGCCCAACGGTCAATATGATCTGGCTAAAAACGGCATTGTCGATATCGCCTATTCAGTGGCCGCCTATCACCCTAAACGTTTCTGGAAACTGATGGCGGTAGAAACCCCGTTTGCAGCACCCAGTGCAGAAAAAGCAGGCGTCGCCGCATGGCAATGGTATGAGAAACATGGCTTCATGGCCGAAGACACCAGTGACACAAAACTGTTGGCGTTGTTCGCCCATGCCCCTCACCTATACCACAGCACCAAGCCACTTACCTCACTGGCAGATTTCAAAGACAAGAAAATCAGAGTCGGCGGCAACGGTGTAAAAATCGCCGAACTGGTCGGTGCAGTGCCGGTCAGTATGCCGCCCGGTCAAACCAATGAAGCGATGTCTAAAGGTACTATTGATGTCTCACAGTTCCCATGGGAATCAGTAAAAGGTTTTCGATTGGCCGATGTGTCTACCCATCATATGGTTGTGCCCGGCGGGACATACGCTGGTATCTTTTACATGACAATGAGCCCGAAAACATGGAAGAAACTATCTGACAGCCAGAAGGCAGCGGTAACTAAAGTGTCCGGTGAATGGGGCTCACGGTTTATCTCACAGAAGTGGGACAGCGTAGAGCAATCAGGTATCGATGCTGCAACCGCAGCGGGCAATACCATCACTACTATGTCAGATGAAGACGTAGCAGCGCTTAAAGAACTCATTCAACCGATCACCGATGAATGGATCGCCAAAGCGGACAAAGAAGGGCTTGATGGTAAAGCTCTGCTGGAAGATTACTACTCTACCGTAGAAGGGCTCTAAATCGCACTGGCTAACATCAACTAACCACAACCGTCCACTTGCGCCAGTTCTTAAACACCTTTTCCAGCCGGGCCGCCACATGGCTCGGCTGGCTGGCGTCAATCGCATTAATCGTTATTATGGCGGTAACATTTGTTGATGTGATCGGCCGTACCTTTTTTGGCCGGGCACTGACCGGAACGGTTGAGAGTATTGAACTGTTAATGGGCATACTGGTTTTCAGTGGACTTGCCTACACAGAGATACATCGCAAACACATAGCAGTTGAAACATTTCAGGCATTGTTTCCAAGACCAGTTAAAAGATTGTCCGTATTACTTAATCTCGTTCTTGCAGTAGCCGTTACCGCACTTCTGTCGAAACAACTCATCGCAAAGACCATAGAAATTCTGCAGGAGCAGGAATACACCCAGATTCTTGAAATACCGTACTGGCCGTCTGCAATCGTTATGTGCGTCGGGATTGTTCTGTTTTTGGTTGTACTGATTCTTCGACTACTCGACTCCCTGATCAACCCGCACGCCGATAACAACCCACCGGATCCTGACCTCTGATGGAGACTGGAATACTGGTTCCATTGGTGTTTGGTCTGTTATTTCTTCTACTGGTACTTGGTGCGCACCTTGGCCTTGCCATGTCCGGCGTTGCAATATTCGGCACCGCGATGATCATTGGTCTGGACGGTGCGCTATCGCTGACCGGCCTGTCCGTTTATGAATCTGCACAGAGCTTTGATCTCAGTGTTATTCCGCTATTTGTGTTGATGGGCACCTTCGCCTCCCGATCCGGAATTTCATCAGATCTGTTTGCAGCGTTTAATAACTGGTTACAAGGACGCAGAGGTGGGCTGGCACACGCAAGTATTGCAGCCTGCGCAGCTTTTGGTGCGGTGTGCGGGTCTTCACTGGCAACGGCTGCCACCATGGGCCAGGTAGCACTGCCGGAAATGCAGCGATACGGCTACAGCGGCAGATTGGCAACCGGCAGTATTGCAGCAGGTGGCACGATCGGAATTCTTATTCCCCCCAGCGTAATTATGCTGATCTACGGAATACTGACGGAGACCAGCATAGGCGATCTGTTTCTGGCCGGCATAATACCGGGAATTCTACTCACCGTATTTTTTATGATCACCGTAGTGATCGTGACCCGCATTGATCCGAATGCCGCACCTGAAGTATCTAACACTCCCAAGGTTAAAAGCTCCGGCTCGGCATTCAGCAATGTATGGCCCACTTTGCTACTGTTTTTTATCGTAATCGGGGGAATTTACAGCGGTATCTTTACCCCGACTGAAGCCGCAGGCTTTGGTGCTGTCGGTGCATTGTTGATTGGTCTGGTGTTGCGACGCCTGAACTTGCAACAGGTTGGTGAATGCCTTCTGGAAACCGTACAAACCACATCAATGATATTCCTGATTCTGATCGGGGCAATATTATTTTCGGCGTTTCTGTCGCTCAGTGGCACTCCTGCTTTGATGGGGGACTGGGTGGTTGGACTTGCGCTCTCACCATTGATGACGATCGGCCTGATTGTATTGATTTATATTCTGCTTGGCGCATTCCTCGATACCATGGCCATGATTATCTTATCGATCCCTATCTTTTTCCCAATCGTGATGGACATGGGATTTGATCCTGTATGGTTTGGAGTGCTGGTTGTGCTGGTGGTAGAGCTGGCATTGATCACCCC
>JAYJMJ010266850.1:0-13506 GCA_036873875.1 Laminaria ephemera | reverse complement strand
TTTTATTTTTATTTCTGGCCGATGTACGACTTGCTTCAGCTATGATATATACGCGTACCACTTTTGGGGTGTTTTATGTGTTTTTCCTGAGGTATTCGTCCACGCCAGAACGACTGGAGCCTGTCCTGTGACCACGGACTTGATTATGAAAGTTAATGTGAGAACAACAACAACAGCAACAACAACATGGACTCCCGCCGTCGTGGCCCGTGGGGCATCAACAGTAGCAGTTGGAAATATGGAAGAGAAAACACAGGCGAAACACGAGGTTTCCTTAGACAAAAACAAGCTCTTGAGGAACGAAGGACCCGAGTACGATTGTTGTGCATTTATCAGATGTGGCGAAGAGTGAGTGGAAGACAACTGAGGGGCAATCTCATCGTATGTACGAATAATAACTATACTGGGCAACGTGAGTTTAGGTTGTTTGTTTATCAACGAAGCTGGGGGCTAGACGGTAGACGGCGCGGCACGTACCGCTCTGGCGCAGGGGCTACGGATCACGCCGGGGTTACAAAGGGCCAAGCCATGGGTGCGAGTCGACTGAACTGGCACCAGCGGAGCCGCGATGAGCTTGTCCAAAACGATTGCTCTACAAAAAGAGGCGAAGAGGGAGAACTTACCCAAGAGGTTCATTAACATGGTTCGGCCCAAGGTCAGCATCTCCAGTGACCCTAGGAGGGCATGCAGCGGGCCCTATCTTCGCGAGTCGAATTCGTCGTCCTGACGTGTGTGTGCCGGAACGTAAGTTAACATTCTCGAGTGTTGGTCTGGAGAGAACGTTTTGGGCTTGCAAAAGAACAGGGCTTGAACATCTACAGGACGACGAATCGGCACGGATACTGGATGTGCTAGATGTCAATGGGTAGAATGAGTGATTTAACGCGAAACCACACACATATGTATACAAAAACCTACACGACGAGGCTTCATCGGGATGCTGGCATTAACACAAAGTAGCGAAGTAGCCACGAAAAAACGTCGACCTCCGCCAGCAAACATCAATACAACAGCCCATGAGATTTATCTATAACCAGTCGAGGGAAGCACATCTCTCGACCCGAGAGTGCTTCCATCCATAAAAACGTATAATATTTGTTCTGAGCGAAAACCCGCAAACCTCGACTTAACGAACAGCCATACACCAATACAAATGATGAGTACTACATACTTCGAACACGATACTAGTCGGCCGCATACCTTACCAACACCTGTTCCCCCTTCACAGCGTCCCCAAAATTCGTGACGGCAAGGACGACTGTTGGAGATGTATTTAACTCAGGTTTTGCAGACTTTGGTGATGGTGTTAAGCTTCAATCTAACGCGCACAATCTCCACATTCTCTCGCCTCGACGTTGTGACACGGTGGGTTATGTAGCTGTCGAATGCGTATATAAATATCGCCGTAGTTTACTCGCTTCCTTATTAAAGCACTGGTATTATCAAGATATCGAGGCTCCACGAACCAGTTGTTCGTCAAGCGTTTAGAGAAGATACTTGCCTGTTCTTCTTGTAGACGAGCTCGATGTCAAGCGTCGCCAGAGGAGTCGGATTCGCGTCGACTTTACTCGCCTACTCTCAACCCTATGTTATCGAATCATCGCCACTGACCGCCAAGAATCGACCAAGTTCTACCGTTGTGTAATCAGAGACGGTAAGGTATATTTCTCAATCCGAAGACAACGTATAAAAATGTGGATTCTATGTAACCGTCAATTGGTTTGTTGTTGCTGTCGTATCACGCATATTGTGGCATCAGACCGGAACGACTTGCCTACTGCGGCAACTACTGTCGCATGTGGCACACCATTGCGTCAACACCATGCGACGCAATGTACCCCCCACCCGCTACTACAGAAGGTATCATAGGACATACAGGAACAAACTACGTTGCGCCTCCCCTAAACGGTCTCGTTGCCAGTGTACCGCTACTCCTCCGACAGCTGTCCGCGTCACTCCATATTATCGCCATCAGTTAGCCTGTTCCACGCCATCCAACCGGCGACTAGCCTCAACAAAGCCACGAGGTAGAATGTGAGCTGGTAGTCGAAGAAGTAGATGTGGTCCCCATCGATGGTCAAGGCGAGCAGCGACGAGGAGGCGATAGAGGAGATGACCCTCGCTAGAGACATGATCGTCGTGGCGATACCGTTTATCTCTCCTCGTAGTTCCGGCCATGTGGCATTGTTGATGGTCAAGGCCAAGCCGACTTAAAACTGCTCAGCGGTAAACGATGCACGTCGGACGCAGCGGGAAGGAGATAAAGGGCCGCCTCTTTATGGAGGACGGGATACGTCAGCGTCTATTGGGACAATGCTCTGTATAGCTGTATCCCTACATCCTTTCTTCGGTTACTCGGTCCCAACCAATTCATCCAGGGTAAGTATACCCAAGTCGCAATTTCAACTTAGACGTTTCCTGGGAACGTACTGAGCCACCGACATGGATTCCGACCAAAGGCTTAAATTGGCACCAATCCTGCTTCGTGGTAGTCGAGGTTCCTTCGGAATCGTCATAGTTAGGTACGGCCGACATAGTATTATGAATAGCAACTTTTGACGTCAACCCGATACGATATCGTGTCGATAACCGTGCTATATTCGCCCCCATCACAACGGCACCCACCGCATTCGTGCACACGAAGGCCATGAACAGGAACTGGACCACCGCCAAGGTCTCAAGCAGTCTACCAACGTTGATAGTAGTGAGAATGGGGGTACCAAAGTATGCTGGGACCTCGAATACCGTGCCCAGCCTCTGGGATGTCTTGATGCCCAGCCAAGGCGTAAGGTAGGGCACCACCAATATTTCAAACACCAGCACCATAATCCCGCAAATGAAGAACGCCTGCCCAACGATTGACGGGATGCGGGCGAGAGAGGCGGGGGCGGGAGGAACACTAGCGGAGCACACCCGGCGGTTAGACACAAATATTACACTGATGACAACCATCTCTACCGACGGTAGGGGGAGGGGTGTCATCGCGGCTGCCACTACACTTTCCCCCCGCATGTCTATCAATACGCATGGGGGTATCAAACTTACGTTGGCCTAGCGCTCCACTGTACCCGCCCCCCCCTCTGGCCGCCCCTCTAGCCCCTGCGTAGTTGTTGCATTCTCCCCCACCCCAACCACAAAACACCCTGTCGTGTAGTTGGGCCCACAGACCACCACACTTGTTGAAACGCTCAAAAATCAAAGTACATGAAACTTCCACTCCTTGAAGCACGCCTACCGTAGAACCTGTTCCCTCTGTTACAGAGAAGGCGATAGGGGGAGTGGCAGTGCAGTCCATGTTCGAACAAAGCCCCACTTCCAAATTTGAGTAAGCCCTCGTTAAGAACCATGCGTCGGTCTCACCTGCCCAATCTGTAGACTTGACCAATCCAGCCCTCCGCTGGCGGCGCTACTGAGAGCCCACAGATTGAACACACAGTCGAACGCAGAAAATGAAACCGTTGGAATGTGAACACGGGGAAATATGATAACTCGGTTAATTTCGCTGTCAAGAATATTTTCTTAGTGATAAGCCGTGTACGCAGTATAGGCGCATCAGTGCTGCTCAGAGCCATACTCGATGGTCAGCATCAGACGTTTGCAATCAACCGCGGTCACGTTCGAGCTACCTTGTACTACGAACGTGAGTATACAACAGGTGCAGGCAAATCAGTTAAACCCTGCACGTTATAACTGCCTCAGCACAGTAATGGTCCTGCAATCAGAGCCGCGGCAGGCAAAACCCCCAATCGTGCCCGGCCAATGACTAGCACGCTATTCCCAACCTGCACCAGTCACATCGATCAGTGGGGTTATACCGAATATATTGCCGTGATGACCATAAGGATCCAGATGTGGCGCTGCGCCAACACGCTTTCCGGCTTGATGCCGTTCGCTTCGTACCTAAGAACGTTGGTCTCCTCGTTCGATCCGTTTGTTTTGGAGGTCCGCAAAATCCTCTTCGGCTTCATCCAGAACGGTTTCCGAATACCGACAGTTTTCGTCGCTACCTCCGACTCTGCATTCGTGGCAAAAGCTTGGTAATCATGCCCACTGCCGCCGCCGAAGCAGCTCCAAGACGAACACCATGTGTTGGCCCTTTGGAGGGTGGGGGCGAGAGAAACGACAGGGGCGTCGTAAGGCGAGATGTCGGCAGAATGGACACCACCGCCTGGGATCCTATCGGAAAGATGTCTACACCCGCGCTACACCTCTTCCACTACGCCCAATTTATACAAGGATATGATTTCAGGTATGTATATGCTCGGCCAGGCATTAGGTCCATAGGCGTATCTGACATGCACGCAAGCCCACCGCCGGTGCGCAGCAAATGTATCATGAATCAAACCAAAGGTAACATGTCTCTCACCACGTGAACGGTGTTTATCCTATTTTGATAACATTCCCCTGTGTCCAGCATGTGACTAATCGATAGCCGCTGCTACGATACGGTACGTTTATGGTGGAGTGGCGTGGGACTCCTCCATTTAGATCGAAGCCACTACTGTACCGTGTATACAACATATCGTCACACACACACAGCTGGGAGCACATTTCCCGTAGTACCCTCGCCGTTTTCTGCCTCCGTTTGTGATGCCGTGGGCTCAACACTCCTAAAGCTCGTCGACCGACGTCAAATTGAGGCTACTTTGCTTCACAACTTCAAAACGGTTTGCTTATTGACGCCAATGGGGGTATTCAAGAAACATCCGACGTATGTATGTATAAAATCAAGAACATACCCTTCGAGAGCTTACGGCGGCCTCTAGACCAACGCGGTGAAAAACTCTTCGAAAGCAGCTGACACGGTTACAAGGAACTACTTCGTATCACGTAGCTTCTATATCGCACATACATGTCCTTGCCACCCAGGTTCGCCGTTTGGGAAAGACTTTGTAGATCGTAGAGCACTGTCACGCTCAAACACCCGAAATTTCCCACAGCGCGTGGGTGTGCGAGTTCGTGGTAGCAATATAAAAAGGTGAAATAACCTTCCCGAAAGAAACAGAACCTGCCTAAAAGCGGCGATGCATGGACCCTTAACGTCGGATAGCCTCTAGCTACAGACACCAAGGAAGGGTGGGTGCAACACGCGCTATTCGTCTACGGGATTGACAATACTCACGGTGGGTTGCTGCTTCCGGCGTGTTTGTCGTCGAGGTAAATGAGGACCAGCAGTCATGACAGGAGCGCCAAGCCAACCCCGACGAGGTTGGCAAGAAGGTACGGGTTCCTGTTGGGTGTTCCGGCAGCATGCAGGCATTCAGGGTGCACACTATAATAAGCCACGGTGCAACAACGACTAAAATAGCAAGCGGGAGTGCCGCCACCGTCACAACGTTAACAATGCGCCCTGACAGTGTTGCAAGGCAAACATCAGCGGTAGTATGGAACTCATCGTTTCCCTACCAATGCATGCGGTAGGCAGTAGAGCGGCAGCATGCCTTATCGACGCGTCGCACCCCCCACCGCTGATAAAAATAATATTGTCAACCGGCGGCAACTAAAAATCAAATCAAAGTACCCCAGTCAGTACCTCCCGAATAGTCCATGTTGTGAGAAGGTGGCAGGAAAATGTTTCGCCGGGTGCACGAGCATCCCGCCGACGCCAGGCCCAAGTACCGCTCCGAGCGACCAGGAAGCTGGTGGTTATAAAGAGGAACCACATGACCAATCCAAGGGAATGACCGGTGGCAGAGGGAAAGCTGATTGGTGGAACGGGGGACCGAGGTATTCGGTCTGTCAGCGTCGTACGATATAGCGTCACGTGCAGTTGGGTGGTGTTTGGCTTTCCGCCTCGAGCTATGATACATCCCCGTCAAGCGAAGGTCGTGTGAATAAGGGGAGTGTGGGGAAGGGAAGTTGTTGATTATACCTGGTGTACGGTATGGTTATGAAACTCCACGAGGAACACGTAGATACAGCAAACATATTTCTCTTAAGATGTATGCGTGTCATGCACGGAACGTGCCTACTCTGCCGCTCGATGCTCTTCTCTATGCTCTCCATGTATACACGACAATGTATGCCAGCTATGTGTACTCTGTGTCTTGGCACCACGAGCGCCCACCTACATGTCCTTTCCAGCCCACCCTACTACACCGGCCTAGTACCGAACACGCTAGCGACCAAGCGCTTGGAATACTTTATGGTCCAGGGACCACCGGTAGTCCGCCGAGTTCGGCGTGGGCGCCATGATTGGCCCACATTGAACTGCTCAGGAATGTCAGGATGGTTTGGAAGCAGACGTCAAGACTCGAAGAGAAGATATCGGTCAACAGTTTAAGTAAAATGGATTGGTACGCCTATCGCGCTGGATAAAATCGATCCGTAAGGTGCGATCAGGTTTGGGCACGCCAAACCTCAGTGTGGCTCGGTAATGACCCCCACAATCGCCCCGAACCTGCCGCTCCGCGTGTGTGCCTATAGCTGCCTAAATGCAACTGCGCTTAATATGTGTGGGCTGCGACACCACTTCTACCGGAGGAGCAGCAGCGGTGCCAGCACCACCACCACCACCACCAGCCCCACCGGGCGTTCCAGCAGCAGCAGTAGTAGCAGCAGCAGCGGCCACAGCAACAGTCCCAACCGCAGCAGCAGCAGCAGCAGCAGCAGCAGCAGCAGTATTTTCAGCGACATGCAAGAGCGTGGGGCGGAAGCGGCAATGCTCGCAGAAAATAGATAAGCTAGAGGAGACAGGCTGCGCATCGGCGGGGAAATGGTAATATAACCTCGCTGTGGACTACGAAGCCGCCTCCTAGCAATAGAAGGGTGATACCTACCTGGTAGCCGCTACAGAGATATTATTGGCCGCTGCGAAAGCCAAATTCGGCTCCGAGTCGGCCACCGAAGTTGCTACGTGAGTGGGACAGGAGACACCGCCCCAACAGAGGGAGGAGGGTGGCTAAGGGCCGCGTGACGGGAGACGTTGCCCCATGAGAGAGATAGATCGAGGAGAGATCGCGCGTGTGCTTGCGACACTGGCATGTCCCGCATTGTTGGCCCAGGAGTCGCGCCATGAGACAGATGAAGATGCTCGTCCAGGCAAGCAGACCTTCACAAACGCGGGAGGCATTCCCACGCACACGAGAGAGAGCACACTACTGTAGAAGCTGCGCATGATAGGGAGTACGTTCTCCCTGAACGGCCGAATCCACGAACTCGAGTGGGTGTGAAAGATATTAGGGAAACTGGAAGGCAGGAGGTGTCACCCCAAGCAGGCGATAGAACGAGTGCTGCCACGTTTTTACGTTTTTAACCTGGACAGCTGAAGCGCGGCGCCCGCAGAGAGGTGATGACGAAAGGAACGTCGCCCACGAGAAAGAGAGCGAGAGAGAAGATGGCCACTGGCGAGGGAGTCAGCGCCGGCAGTTGGAGAGTAATGGACGGGGGTTGCGGAAAGCGAGCCCACAAGCTGGAACGTTCGAAAAGCGAAATCCTCCCACATCACGACATTCTCAAACCATATACGCTCGAACCAGGCAGTGTGATTTGTGATTTTTTATTGATGATGCGTGACTGATGGCTGATGGAACATTTTGAGTTGCGACCGAGGAGTAATGTTATGCATGTCAGATTTGAGAATCGCAGGTTGGAGCGGGGCATGAGAAGCAGACGTAGCTTCTGGTACAGTTACTGGGGCAGGCTTGTAGATGTACCACTGTAGGTGTGGTACAGGACAACGATACGTATGGCACCGCTGCCTGGTAGGTGACCCTGCCATGCGGAATCCGTACGTAGCCGTGTGAATCGACTCCATTTTTTAGTATTTATCTCACTATTCTTTGTTTTTCCGACAACCAATCATCCGGGTGTGGTCTACGGTTAAGAGAGGGAAAATCGGTCGGGATAAAAAAAAGAGATAAAAGAGGCTTTCCCGGTGTTTTCCCAGCCATTCTCGGGTTCGACACGCCTTTCCATCATGTGAAGACCCCGAGTTTTGAGAGGGCTGCTCTCGTCTGCAGAGCACGGCGAGGTCTGTAGCCATGCCCTGTGCAACGGGTCTGCTGTGCAAGCTCAAGCACCTCACACCAGGTCCTCCAGGCTTCACAACCAACAAATGTAGGAGTTGCGGTGGGTACCTGCACGATATATGTGCACGACGCTTTCAGGTGACAGCAGCAGGGCGCCTCAAAGCGCGCTGCTCCCAAGCAGAAGGCTCCTGCGCTCAAGCCTGCTGGGCTCAAGTTCGCTGCACCCAGGCCCAATCCTCCAGCTCCTGAGCATGCTAGGCTCGAGCCACTTTCGAGCAAACAGAAGGTTCGTGGGGCTGACTCGCGCAAAGGGGTATCGGTGCAGCAGCAAAGCGAGGTGCAAGATGAGTTGCTGGAGGGTGTTTTTGAGGATGAAGACGATGCTAACGATGACTTGGGAAGCACTGGGTGCGGTCCCGACAAGTCGGCAATCGTCCCAGCCCCGGCGCCGTACGCAAAAGTAGCAGAGATGTTTTGTTTTTTGGATGCAGGGGCGGAGACATCCACCATGCAGGACGTCTCGTTTCACCTGCGAAAGGCGAAGATGGCCTGTATGAGTGTTGATGAGTATGGATTTGTACGGATGAGTATGAATGAATATGGATGAGTATGGATGAGTATGGGTGAATATGGATGAGTATGGATGAGGGTGCATGAGGATGGATGAGGATTGATTAGTGTGGATGAGTGTGGACGAGTATGGATGAGGATGGATAAGGATGGATGAGGATGAATGAGGATGGATGAGCATGGGTGAATATGGATGAGTATGGATGAGGATGCATGAGGATGGATGAGGATTGATTAGTGTGGATGAGTGTGGATGAGTATGGATGAGAATGGATGAGATTGGATGAGGATGGATGAGGATGGATGAGGATGGATGAGTATGGGTGAATATGGATGAGTATGGATGAGGATGGATGAGGATGGACGAGTATTGATTAGTGTGGGTGAGTGTAGATGAGGATGGATGAGGATGGATGAGGATGGATGAGGATGATGGATGAGGATGGATGAGTATGGATGAGTATGGATGAATATGGATGAGTATGGATGAGGATGGTTGAGTGCCTACGAGAGTAAAAAGACGCGCCAGGGTGACATTCGCGATTGTTTCCACTCGTAGAGTTGTAAAGGAGGCAAGTTGTTTTAGGGCGAGGGAGTCCATCCAGTCTCTGAGGGGTAAAGAACGAATTACAACCTTACGATACAGTACTGTGTTGTGCTAGAGCTCTACGTTGATAGTTGTTCTGTGCTTTCAGTTCGTCCGTTTACTGCTCTTGTGTTTTGTTTATTTCCACAGTCGCGGAAATAAGATTTTTCCACAGTCGACAAAAATTTCAGAGGGATCAGCGGTGATCTCCGCAGGGCTTGGACGGAGAGTGTGTCGCGGGACGCACAAACAGCAGATAATGTTTTGTTTTGCAAGGTACACTTCATGGTATACGATACAGTATGCAGTACGGAATGATGCGAGGAACGGGACATTGTTGTGTTCGACTTCCGTGCAACTACATTGAAATATAGCGTTTCAACAGCATTCACGACTCTCAGGGATGTCGAATTCCACCCCAAAGCACTTTCGACTCAGCCGCCCCTTATGTAGTGATGAATAATCGTGTTTTTCGCTGAATATCCGGCTTAAGAGATAAACTCTCTCAAGTCGGGATAAGAGAGAAGGCTAGTTAGCTATTTTCGGCCTAGATTACACCTCTCTTCAGTCGGGGTACCCACCGATACCAGGTGGTCAAAATTGTACTCTACCTGGCACTACCACCGTCATCACAAAGAACGAACACAGATTGATGACTGATGGCTGACATGTTACACATTACAGAATAATATGGACTTCAAATCAAGAACAGAAAAAACAAAAGTCGGAATCTGCACCTGGAAGTGGCATACGGGGGAGGACTTGAGATAAATATACGCAAAAAATTAGATTCCCACCCAACACACTCCCCCCCCCCCCCTCCCCACGCCCTAAACGCACTGCTCGCCGTAGTAGAAGGCCGAGTGACTCATCTAGGATGTGGTGCTGCGCGTGTATCAGCTCGTGGCTGATCTATACCATGGATGCACATCATTTCACTGTTACACGGCACTACCCACGGCAAGCCGCGGCATCTTCCGCGGCATGCCATGGCGACCCGCGGCTTGCCACGGCAATCTCCACGGCAATTCCCACGGCAACGTCCGTGGCAACAGCCGCGGCATTTTCTGCGGCAACAGCTACGGTAGTACCCGCGGTAATACCGTCGGCAATGTCCACGGCCGTGTCCATGTGTCCGTGGCAGTACCCACGGAAACAGCCGAGAGTGTATCCGCGGCAACACCCTCGTAAACATCCGCGGCACTGTCCACGATCGTATCCATGTCCGTGGCAATACCTACGGAAGCAGCCGGGGGTGTATCCGCGGCAATAACCCCGGTTCGCACCACGGCAATATCCCCGGCAAGGCCCGTGTCGATATCCGCGGAAATATCCGCGGAAACATCCACGGCAATGTCCCCGGCAAGCCATCGACGGCAAAACCCACTGCAACATCCGCCGCAATATCCACGGCAATACCGACAGCGGCATTCACGGCAATATCCGGAGAAATGTCCACGGCAATAGCCATTGTAAATAGCCGCGGCAAAGTCTACGGCGATGCCCAGGGCAATTTCCACGGTAATTTCCACGGCTATGCCCGCGGCAGGGCCCGTGGCAAGCCCCACGGTAACGCCCACGCAGAGATCCGTGGCAACGTCCACGGAAAAATTCAGGACCAACACTGCTCGCCATAAGCGGTGTACACATATTTACCTTTGCGCCATTTTGCTGAGACGAAAATCAAAGCGCCCCGAAGTGGTGCCAGAACGCCGCCCAGGGGTCGTGGACACCGCCGCGGACATTGCCGTGGACATTGCCGTGGGCATTTCCGTGGATATTGCCGAGGACATTGCAGTGGACGTTTCCGTGAACATTGCCGTGGGTCTTGTCGCGGAGGTTGCTGTGGAAGTTGCCGCTGAATTTGCCGTGGACATCGCCGCGGACATTGCCGTGGACGTTGCCTTGGGCATTTCCGTGGGCATTGCCGCGGACATTTCCGTGGGCATTGCCGCGGGTATTTCCGTGGACCTTGCCGTGGGCATTGCCGTGGGCATTGCCGTCGGCCTCGCCGTGGAACGTACCGTGCACCTTCGACATGACCGTGGCTATTGGGTTGGTCAGTACTGTGGACATTGCCGTGGACCTTGCCGCGGACCATGCCGTGGGCGCTGCCGCGGACATTGCCGTGGACATTACCGTGGATTGCCGTGGACATTTCCGTGGGCGATTCCATGGGACTTACCATAGATATTGCCGTGGGTATTGCCACGGACCTTTCCGTGGACTTTACCATTTGCTGTGGGCCTTGCCGTGGCGTGCAGTGAACATTGTCATGGGCATTACCGTTGCGCTTGCCCTGGACCTTGCCGTGGCAAGCCGCGACAATTCTTGCCGTGAATTGCCACGGGCACTGCCGCGGGTTGCCACGGCATGTCGCGGCATGATGTGGATAGCCATAGGCGTCGCCGCGGGTAGCCGTGGCATGCCATGGCCAGCCGTGGCGGTGCCCGTGGCAAACCGTGGCTTGCCACGGGCACTGCCGCAGCTTACCGCAAAAAAGTCACATAATATACATCCCCCATGTATAGGCTTGTGCAGACTTGATTGCTGATGACCGACAACACACAGTCCGCTACTTTTTTAGGTATGCGAAACGCTCTAGTCGTGCTGACAACGAGCTTGCAAAAGAAGATGATGACGTTGCTGATGCCTCCGGGCCAGGTATTGATTTAATGCGGTCAACAGCGAAAGCTGATGAGGACCAGATGATCAGATGTTGAAGAGTGATTGCATGGGGGCGAGACGCGTGGGGCGCTCATCGCTCGATCAAAAATATAGCCAAACACCATGACCCGCGTTGTTGCATTATTCATTGTTCCATCTAGTTTGCTGACCCCGGCTATAAATATTCCGCACTCTAACGGCAAATTGTTTCTACTGGAGTAAATTGTTTTTCACCGAACTATAAGGGTACAGTCACGATCAAGTCTCAGTTTTTGTTCTTGTTTTTGTTGCTCATGCCATCTATTATCTTCGCATTTTTTCTTTCTCCTTCTCCCTCCCTAGTCGTAACTCAGGTCCGGGTCCACTAAGCAGGCGGTTCTCCCCCCTCCCCACTACGGTACGCGCCTTCAGTTTTATCGAGAGAAGAATTCAGCACTTTCTTCCCTCGTCGACTCGCGTCGAATTGTGCTTACCCATGCTATAAAGCGATTTGTTCCCCTCATGAATCTGGAATTCATAATTAAGTGTCGTCCCTACGATTCAACTTGATTACGTCTTACCTTACTAGAAACTCCATACAAAACAATATACTTATACCCCACAAATACCCACAGACTGTCACTGTCTCCATCACTGAAAAACGGGCGGGCGGGAGGAAGTTTTTCACCCACTCAAAACCGTCCCCCCTGCTGCCCTCTGACGTGGACCTGTTGCCCCCACTTGCATACCTACGCCACTCGTTGCTTCTTCCTTCTATCTAACCTCGTATCGGTCTAATGCCTGCCGTGTATCTCCAGTCGATTATCCTGCGTCATCCTGCTATTGTTTTGCCCTTCGTTCGTCCCCTCTCCGACCCTGCCTCCTTGGCTTACGTACGTACAGATTCAGTCCCGCTCCTCAAACCCCAGATTTAACTTCGTTCAATCTTACACGAGCGGAACATATGCAAGCCAGCACACCAGAATACATTTGCAAGGAAGAAAGAAAAGAAGATAGAAGAAGAAAACAAAAAGGAAAAAAGAAAATTGGAAAGAAGGAAAAAGGAACGCAGGGAGGAGGGAAGAGGTACCCAGGAAGAACAAACTTGATTGAAACAAGACGGCACGAAAAAGATCGGAGTATCACACACAGCTTGCAAAGATGGGTTTCGACGAAATCGTAGATCTCACAGCTGCTTAATTAATGTAACATACGATTACGGTGTTGACGCAAAAGCAAGTGTTTTTAGTTGTTTATGGCCCCTTCTGCCTCCAGGAAAACGTGCTCATACTAAGTGTATTTTTATTTTTTTATAAAAAACGAACACAAAGCAAAAACAGACACCCAGAAACTGCTATTAATATATACCAACAAAGCAGATGACACCACCCAACCCACGTCGGGGGCAGTAACTATACTGGGTTTCGAATGCACCTACTACTGTAGGAGTAGGAGAATTGCCGCATGGTCCATCACCTGCTCGCTGTTTCGAACGGCAGTAGTAGTGGTGCCCATACCGCCATCATCGCCCCCGTATCCAATACATACCTGGTACCTGGTACAAAACAAAAAACGTTTTTTTTTATATTTATCCTTCGGCGGATGGGGAAAAATAAACACCACACCTCCACGTATTTTCAGAAGTGTCGTGTGTCAATTTTTATAAAAAAATTAAAAATACACAACAAACAGCTGTGAGATCTAGGATTTCGTCGAAACTCATCTTTGCAAGCT
>JAYJMJ010266844.1:0-13507 GCA_036873875.1 Laminaria ephemera | reverse complement strand
CTTTTACTTTCCAGCTTCTGGACAAGCCGTGGTCGCAGGTGTCGTCCCTTTTCCCCCCCGGTACGTGCCTTCATTTTTTATCGCGCAGAGGGTTCGGCATTCCCAACGCTCGCCGATTTTCAATGAATTTTTGCTTTCTCACGCTGTCGCGCTTTCCGCAAGTCAATTTTTTACACAAGAAAAAGTCCCTACAGGTACAAGTATGCGCTCGGGGGGGCTCGAACCCGCGACGTCGGCCTTAGTGGTTACGAGGTTAACCCACTAGACTATCGGGGACGCCGAGAAGGTAAAGGGGTTACCTAACCCTAACCCTTGACCTTGCCTTTTTGAGCAGCGTTGTTTTTTTCTCTAGGAGATCTACGTGGCACGCAACCCTAAGGATGTCTGCGTCAACATTCCATGACGACAGATGTAGAGGCTAGATGATCTAGATCGTGATTTAGATCGTGATCTAGATCGTGATCTGTCTGATTTGTGTAAAGGGGTTGTCTAACCCTAACCCTTGACCTTGTCTTTTCGAACATCGTTTGGGTATGATACAGGTGATCTACGTGGCACGCAACCCGAAGGATGTTTGCGTTAGTCTTCTTCACCACGTACGGAACAAGCAAGGACACGCCTTCGACGGGGGTTTCTCGGAGATGGCGAACTGTTTCGTCAAGGGCAGGTGAGTAGTCTGCCGCCATCACAGGATGTCGATTTTTGATGCGTTTTGCCATTAGGCTACGAGTAGTCGGACCGGCTTCACGAGACGCATGCTACGATAGACGCGAATGATATCATTTTTTTTCTGAGGCTCCTCGCTTGAGGAGCTCTATACCTCTCCCAAAAACTGATTAGGAGAAAAATAAAAGTGCAACCCGACGGACGAATCCCATGGCCTAGGTATACAACAAAAATATTGCAAAACTTGAAAAACGAAATTCCGTCTAGTTTTTGGGTTAAGGAGCCCCGTCATTCGGAAACAAAAAAAATACTCAACCAAAAAGTGCTAGCTCTATCGTACTATTAGTACTATCACTAGCACGCGTCATTCACCCTTGCAACTCCTTTAGATCTGCGCCCGCGTTTTGGGGGCAAACTACATGGACTTAAATGTGGGCTACAATTTTTGCAGCTCTAAAATTGTCGAGATAGGCGCGCCTCGTGATTTTTGGCCAAGACATGTGGTGTGTCCGCAATCGACGGCCATGTTGGCGAATATAGTTTCTGGCGCGCGACCTCCCTTTGAGTGTTGAGTGTGCTAGGATAGAGGCAGCACTCGTCGACCATTTTGGTTCTGAATGACGGGGCTCCTTAACCCAAATTTCGTCGGAATTTCAATTTATTTTTTTGCCGATAATTATCGTTGAATACCTAGTTTGCATGGGATTGTTCGTCGGGTAGCACGTTTGTTTTTCTCCCCAAATCGTTTTTTTTTGGAGAGGTATAGAGCTCCACAAGTTAGAAAAAAAAGATGATGCGCCTCTACCGAACCATGCGTCTTGGCGAATCTAGTTTCTGGCGCGCGGCGTTCACAAGTACGGAGAAGTAAATGGTCATGTGTCCTCGGACAAATGAGGCACAGTCGACGCGGGCTACGGTATCAGTATAATTGCACCTACACGTTTCTGAGGGGCTCCTCACTTGAGAAGCTCTATACCTCTCGCCCAAACACTTGCTTAAGAGAAAAATGAAAGTGCATCCCGATAAGCAACAGCAATCCCATGGTCTTCAGTAGGTATTTCACGAATACTACAATGTAAAACCACGGATGATATTCCTCAATGAGGGTTATGTGGTTTCCGTGCGCAGGATGATAGTCCTGTTGACCCTGGTATTAGCAGGGGAGTCACCGACCTGCATCCTTCACGAGGGTATGCCACCCCCGTAACACGCGCGATCGAAGTATTAATAGTATCACACGCGCCTTGCAAAGATGAGTTTCGATTCAAATTTTCGATCTCACAGCTGAAGTGTATTTTTCTTTAAAAAACAAAACAAAATGCTATTCCTGTCGTAGCACAATCTCTGCCTTAGAGGCCCGCGTTGGCCACTTCGTTTTCTGGCGCATTGACCTTCCTCGACGGTAGAGAGGACTGCAGTAACTTAACCCAATCAGAAATGCAAAAAATACCCCCACACTAATTCCAAGTGATACTGCCCCGGAAAACGTGGTGGCAGTTTTAGAAGGGTTAATTATGCTGCAGGTTGTTGAGCGCCACGGCAAAGTCAACGTTGTATGATGTGATATGTCCTCGGATAACCAGACACAGCCACACACCTTGGCTCGCTCCAACTTGCTGCCTGCGGCGCACTCATTGATTGAATCTCGCTGCTGTTGTTGATGCTGTTGCTTCTTCTTGTTCCTGTTCTTCATCTGCTGCTGATGTTGCTGGTGTTGCTGGTGTTGCTGCTGTTGAATTGCACAACTTGCTGCGTGCGGCGCAATTATTGATAGAGTCCCGCTGCTGTTGCTGTTGCTGCTGCTGGTTCTTCTGCTGCTGCTGGTGCTGCTGCTGTTGAATTGCGCATGCAGGTGCGAGAACGGGTCGTGGTTTAACCACGTCCTAGAATGGTGGGAGGCGGCCAAGGCAGACCCTGAACACGTTATGTTCATGACCTACGAAAACATGCTGGCGGCGCCTGAGGAGCACATTCAGAAGATCGCGGATTTTACGGGCCTCGAGTGCACGCCGGAGATTCTTGCCAAGGCGAGTGGCGTGATAGCCAAAAAAATGTGGATACTGTTCGTCCCAAAAAAGTTAACCGTGCTTTCGAACGAATGACGGGATTGCTATTGCAGTACTTGTCGTACGGCTGGGCGATTCCTCAATGGTAGACGGTTGGTACGACCGCATCTAACATGTTTTGGGTTGCTATACTATACCTCAGTCCCGAAAAAGTTTTCGCGGCCTCCGTTCGCGGCCTAAATTGTCATACCGCTTTGATAATAGACAGGTATGTATACGTGCATTTTAATCTCTCCTTGCTAACAACTAGTAGCCGAGAGGCTTAGTGCGGCTTGTGTCTCACGAAGGATCAAGAGCTGAAAAGCTGTCTCTGCCCGTATGATTCTCCGGGGTTGCACGCTGAGATCGATAGCCAGGTTTATGATCAGAGTATTGCGTGGCGATATGCCGTGAAGCGGAACGATTCGTTCACGTGTTGCCCGATTGTGCCGCTCGCAATCAATCCAATCCTCCGCAAACGTACACCAAGCGTTTGGCCGCCGTGAGTTCAACACTGGTAGTAGCGGGGGCCTGCTCTCACAAGCGACGCGCTCGCTTAAAACACCAAAAACGTGGCAGATTTACCACTTGTAATTTATCTTCTCAATCCTCTTACTGCTGCACTATACTCTTTACACTAATTCCAAGCCATTTACCCCCAAAAACAAGGATGGAGAGTTAGAAGGGTCAAGCTAGATAGCGGGAACATGCACAATTTGGCAAGGACCGGAACAGAGGCTTAGGGACAAGGGGCTATAGATTGGTGTGTTTTTTCGCCTATCAGGAAGACGGATTTTATTGCCAGGCGGGCGCAATCCGCGCCAATAGTAGTTGACGAAATGCCAGTGCCGCCACGGTGAAGGATCCGTTTATGACTTATGACACGCGCTATGGTAGAAGCCCTCCTTTTTGTTTTTCTGAGGCTCCTCACTTGAGGAGCTCTATGTCTCATCCAAAAAATGATTTCGAGTAAATTGAAAGTGCAACCCGATGAACAAAATCCATGACCTAGGCATACAAAGAGTTTCACATTGCAAAGACAAGAGTGACACTCCGACCGTTTGGGGTTACGGAGCCCCGTCATCCAGAAAAGGAAATGGCAAAATAGTGCTACCTCTGTCGCACTACTAATACTAAGTACTGCACGCGTCTTGTATCGACCAAAAACTTGAAAAGTGCGATCTTATCGACCGTCTGGGAAAAGTGTGCAGCAGCACGAGTATGATATCAGCTGATGTGCGCGTGTCGAATACTAGGTAGCACCTATCGTTGCGCTTGGGGCACTTGGCCTTCCCAAGCAGCCCGCCCCGCGTGCAAGCCCTGCGGCTATTTATAATGACAGCGTAGTTGGTGCCATCAGCCATCAGCCATCACGCTTGGTTCTTCTTGACACCTCTACGTTTTCGTTCACGCGGCGTACGTTGTTTGTTCCAGACGCTGGCGGGATCGAGTATCTCGGCCATGAGAAGCGACCCGAACGCTAACAAGAGGCCAGATGAGAAGCACTGTTTCGCGCACCTGATGCTGTAATGGTAATTTTTATTCCTCATTTCCCCCCCCTCTTGAGGTCCCAATATCGCTAAGCCGCACTATCTTAGCAGGCCGCGTTTGTTCGTTTCTCCTGTTAATCGTCACTTATATATGACAACCTTTCCCTTTGATTTCCCGACAAGGTTAAGCCGCGGCTCATCTTGAAAAAAATATAAAGCTGAATGTTTTCTTTTATGCGGCGCACGTTGTTTATTCCAGACGCTGGCGGGATCGAGTATCTCGGCTATGAAAAGCAACCCGAAGGCCAACATCAGGCCAAACCAGAACCACCTTCGGAAAGGAGGGAAAGGAGGCTGGCGAGACTACTTTACGGTGCGGGAGTCCGAAGCTTTCGACAAGATCTACTTCGAGCAGATGAAAGGATCCGGTCTCACCATGGATTTTGGAGAAGGGTTGGTCGTGTAAGTTGCCGACATCGCACAGATCAGATTCCAGTTCATGATCTGTCTTTCAGATCAGATATATCCCTGGTCTAGTATATGATCTGCAGGGTGTAGATCATTTTGGGAGTCCGAAGCTTTCGACAAAATCTACGTCGAGCAGACGAAAGGATCCGGTCTCAGCATGTGTTTTGGAGAAGGGTTGGTCGTGTAGGTTGCTCAAGTCGGTCATAATAGATCCCAGTTCGTGATCTGTCTTTCAGATCAGATATACTAGTTTATGATCTGCAGGGTGTAGATCACATTGGGAGTCCGAAGCTTTCGACAAGATCTTCTTCGGGCGGACGAAAGGATCCGGTCTCAGCATGTGGTTTGGAGAAGGGGTGGTCGTGTAGGTTGCAAACATCGGGCAGACCAGATAGGATAGATCAGATCCCATTTCATGATCTATCTTTTTCAGGGCAGATATATCCCTGGTCTAACATGTGATCTGCAGTGCCTACATCGGGCAGATCAGATCCCACTTCATGATCTATATGTTTCGGGGCAGATATGTCCCTTTTCTAATATATCATCTGCAGGGTCTAGATCATGTGGCCGGGTGGGAGCCGTATGATCTGCATGACTAGCACGTGCTTACTGGATTGGGTCTGTACTGCGCAGATCCTGCACATCCTAAGTTTGATCTGTGCTACACAGGTCCTGCACAACGTATCATAACGGTATGTACATTATCTAGGTGATCTAGATGATCTAGATGATCTAGATCGTCATCTGTCTGATGCGTGGTAGGTCGTGTAGAGCAGTGGTGTGCGGCTGGTTGGCGACTGGTACAGCTCCACATGATCAGCTTTGCTGTTGGTTTCGAAGTCAAGAGTTTTGCGGGGAATTGCACGGTAAACTGTTGTGATACGCGTTCCATCTTGTTTTGGCATGCACTCTTGTTTCCACATCCACCGGGTTGTGGGTGCGCGGCCTCGGGTAGGGGCCGGGTTCTTGCGAAAGGTGTGGTTCGTGTTTGATGATTTACCGCAGTATGAGAAGGTCTTGAGTAAAAAACGACAGGAGCAGGTATCGCGATAATTCTGCCGCGGCTCGTATCCAATGGTTTACCGCTGTGTGATAGGGCATTTGGTAGGCCGACAGGAGCATGCCCCCCGATACTTCTACAGGATTATCGGTAGGTTAGGTAGAGTGTTTTCGGCGGTGGTTTCTTCCCAGCTCGAGCACTGGGGTTGGTTGAGAGCGTTCGGACAATTGCGCCCATACGTAGCGAAGCTCCACCGAAAGCACGAGCGTATGTGTTTGTTTTATCGTTGGATGGGCCGCGCGTGTGACATGGAAACATGGATCACCCCTTTCGCCGTTTGATTGAATCATGCGTACGTAGGGCAGCGTTGTTGCAATTACCGCGGCAGTGGTTTCAGGCAGCCGTCGAGATGTCTGTGTAATGGATGGGGGAGTACGACGTACCAGGTATGTTTATGCTAAGTTGTAGAATAGGGCTATTTTCAAGGATTGGGAGGGAAAACGTGCCTCCACTACGGAGGGAAAATTGACAACCGAAGCGTGTGTCAGGTATTGGCCGGAGAAGTGACAACGAATGTAATATATAGCTCGCAGGCGGATGTGGAATGATCGATTTTGTTTTTGTTTACAGCGAAGATTTTTCGTTTTTTTATTATACAATGTTAGCCTGACCGCCTTTCTTGATTCCGTGCTACGCTCCCCGTCTGGCCTGCACGCAGTTACACCTGTAGCAGCGATACTCTCACCCCTGCCGACCTTTTCTCCTAAATATTTACCGGGAATCGTTCTCGCCCGGACTACCCTTCATTTTCGTTCCCAAGTTGTGTCGAGCAGGGAGGGTTGGGGGACACGTGATTGCTTCAGGGTCTCAAATCATTTCCGTTGGCCGCCTGCGGTCTCCATCGGACAGATGATTTTCTAGACAATTTAGATCCTATGTCTACCGTTATGAGGTGCTATGCAGGATCCGTGTTCCGTTGGAGGACTTAGCCCGAAGGTGTCTACCAATCCAATATTCCAAAAGTGTCTGTTGCTCCCGCCCTGCTGCTTCTGCCGAGAGATGCCACAACGTTTGCGCTTACTCCTAGCTTTGCCGACCTTTCTGGTACCGCTTCACATTCCTCGTTTGTATTGCTAAAATGTTAGTGGTTGGCTTATTTAGAAGACTTGTGAGTTTTCCTTTGTAGCTTTTCGCTTTTCACAACGGAAGGCGAAGCAAGCGTTCAGCCTCGCAACCTCAGCACCGCAACACACTCCAGCGATTGACGTATCAATTGCACCTTGCGCATAGGAGATTCGACGAAATCCTCGATCCCACAGCTGATTTTATTTTTAAAAAAAAATCAAAAACACACTCCAGCAGCGTGGCGGCAACCTCTCTCGCGATAGGTAACAATAACTGACCTTTCGATGTTCCGCTCCCATTATTACCAACGCTATGGTAGGAGGGGGAACCCCCACTTTTTTTGTCCACTTGCATATCGCGACGACACCAAAGAGGTCAAAGGCTTAAGACCGCAATATAATAGACAAAAGTAGCTACGTGTCCACTCGCTGGAGTGGCTCTGAGCCGCTGAAAACGTTGCTCCTAAAAGCTGGACGCGTGCTACGATCGAGGGAGCACTTTTTGGCTTTTTTGTTTCTGAATGACAGGGCTCGTTAAACCCCAAATCGTCGGAGTGTCGTTATTGTTTTTCAATCTGAAGCTTTTGTACGCGTAGGTCATGGGTTTGTTCATCGGGTTGCACTTGCATTCTTCTCAAAATTTGTTTTTGTGTGTGAGGTTCAGAGCTCCTCATGTAATAACCCTCAGAAAAAAAAATGGTGCATTTCCGTCGTAGCATGCTACCACGGTAAGGGTGATGTTAGAATATCATTTTGTCTACGAGTTTAGCCCACTCGCGCTCGCGGCCCAGGAACTCACTCACAGACGGACTTAGATATGCTTTGTTGGCGCAGCGTACTAAACACCTCCATGGCGGCGGTGCATATCGCGAAACCGAAAAACACCTGGGTAACTGCTCGCGCGAGTGGCTCTGATTCGATGAAAATGTAGGCCCTAAAAGTACCCCCCCAACATAAGCGTCACAGAGGCAAAGGCGAAGAGGCTGGAAGCTGCCGAATAGAGACAGGGGAAACAAATCCGCGTGAGAAAAATCCCACGCACGCTTGCACTCAACCGCGTCTGCGATGAAGCCTTTACTGATTCCCCGCCGTGGGCAGGGAGGATTTCTGTTCCCAACAGCAGTGGTAGCAGTGCAACCGTTGCCCTAGGCTCTTTTGAACTTTGAACAGGACAAGCGAGGGGGGACGACGTTAGGGCCTGTCTTGCTCGCACCGTATCGTGTGGGGGGCGACGTTCGGACCTGTCTGGCACAAAACTTTTGAGTGTTTTGAGTGTTTGATATTGTAACGATATAACGACCTTATAACATAACGATATGACGACCTTACAACAACCAAGGCTGCGGTAGGAGGGCCACTTGTCGCTTTTAGGGCTCGCGTGGTCTGTCGCTACTACCCCGTTTCTTTGCAATACGAAGCTGTTGTTGTGCTTTTTTGTTTCGCGATATGCACCACCTGCCATGGAGTTGCTTGCTACGCTGTGCCAACACAACATATATATACGCCCGTCTTTGAGCGAGGTAGGCAGCCACTGGTGCGAGTGGCCTATGTTCGGCAATGAAAACGATAGTATAACATGTCTTACATTTTTTTCTAGTTTTTTTAATAAAAATAACACGACGCATGCTACGGTAGACATGTATTATATTTTTTCTGAGGCTGATTGATCACTTGAGGACCTCTATACCTCGCCCAAAAACTGATTTTGAGAGATATAAAAGAGCTACGCTATGAACAATCCCGTGGCCTAGGTATACCATGAATAATTTTCCAAAACAAGAATGAAACTGCCACGGGTTTTGGGTTAAGGAGCCCCGTCATTCAGAAACAAAAAAAAGCCGAAAAGTGCTAGCTCTACCGCAGTAGCACGCGTAACATCCCCCCCAACCGTGGGCGTGGTCTTGCGGTTAGCGTCATTATTCCGATAGATGCTGCTCAAGAGAGACCACATTTTTTCTTCCAGGAAATCGCCACAAACGTCGGTCCCTCAAACGTTAAGGCTGAAACAGGTGATGTTTTCTGAATCTATCCATCTGTGGCTCTTTGTCGTGGCCTTTTGCAGCAGACTCTGCCTCCATTTTATTTGTCTTGGTCGAAGGTGCCCTTAATGCTTGTGTACTGCATATCAGCGCTTACCTCCTGGATAATCCTGCGACTAACCGCCGGAGATGTAAGCGGTCGCGAAGTGCAGTGGCATGCCTCGCCACCCACCTGCTTGAGGGCTTCCGCATGCTGAAATCCTCAGGGCGCATCTTTTCCTACCCCAGTCTGGGATCGAGGACTCATAATTCGTTACCACCGTGGCCACGACTTCGGGCTCACATGTTTCGCGGCAAGGTCGCCCCACCCGCTCCGGTCACCAGCAGGACCACGGCAAACACAACCGACCGAATCTAGCCCATGCCCGCAGGATGGTCGCAGATTGCACGCACAGGGCGAGCCCTACCACGGCTACCACGCTGGGCATCAGCAGTAAGCGCCTGCCAACAATGCACAGCCTCACAAGAGTCTTGTTTAGACTGTTTGTGCACCAGCATGGCAGCGTGCCGCTCATCGCCTACTTCTTCTGCCAGCGCCCCAGCTGCTGCTTTGCGATTCGTACGGCCCCTCGAGTAACTCTGGAAACAACCCCAGCGCGCGCAAGCCAACTACCTTCCGTAGTGGTAGCAACTGACGTGCCGACGGTTGTACAGCACGCCTCTTGCATCCACCGCCGGCATTGCCGGGGAAGCCACTCTTCTTCCTGCTACCGTCTACATCGAAGCTGGGGTGTCGCGTGCAGGAATCATGTGAGCAACGTGTGCTGAAGATGTCCACATACCGTCCTTAGCATTACCGTATTAAATAACAAGAGCGTGCGCCAGCGCGACCGACCGCAGGCTCGTCTAGCGAGCGGTGCCGACCTGCCTCGACTGCTGCTTATTCGCCTCCAGAGTTACTCGCCAGGGCCGGCAGCCGTCTTCGCCTCCACGAGACATCCACACTTGCTATCGCGACGAGCCACCGGGATCCTCCGCCGCCCAGAGCCGCTGAAATGTGCTGCACCGTTGGCCTTCCTTCATCTCCAAAGAACGTTGACATTTCACAGATCCAGTTCGCTGCATGCCAGGCTAGGAGTCTCGATCAGCGTCGAGAGTTTTGACCCTGCATCGGTGATGCCCCGAAGTAACACCCGCCTCTTCCTCTTCACTGACTGTTTCAGCTGCCGAGAAAACATGTTTTGCTATGCCAACTGTCGATTACGGCCGAAAGCGCTGCCTACGTCCGTACCTACGTCCATATCCACCGGTATGTCTCCCTCTTGGAATGCCCGCCAAGCATACTCTCGGATGTCGCCATCCGACTTTGCTCGAAGCTTTCGAATCTAACCCAACTTAAAGCGAACGTGGAAACGCCGCCGGCTCTTGCCATCCGAATATCAACGGCGGTGTGGTGCGTGTGATGCGTGCGTGTGGTGCGTGCGTGCGTGCGTGCTTGCGTGTAATCGCCGCCTCATCCTACCAGCCGAACGTCAATGGCGGTATGGAGTGCGTGAATCACTCGACTCCGTAAATGCTGGCTTAGTCACAAAACGAACCAGTAGCTCCCAACAAACGAGGTTTACATGGACAGGCTTCTACGTCTCCTTTTCCCCCGATCAGCTCGCATGCTGCGAACTGAAGACGGACCGCCACCAGCGCTCGTACGGCATCGTTCGCGAGCAGAAAAACATTACAGGTTAATGCATGCAGCACCGAAACTTCACCCTCCCAACGCGTTATGCCAGGTTTTTAAAGTTTGTCGTCGGAAAATGAGCAGGGGTTTACAACACGACCGCCACTATCCACCGAGGTGTGCAGACCGGAACGGACGCAAAAGTCCTCGAGGATGCATATTTGCTCAACTCAATTGAACGGACGACCCCCTAGAAAATGCTTGCTGTTGCCCCCCACCAATCCGGCGATCCACCGGACTGCTCCTTTCTTGGCGCTAATCCACTATTTTAGGATCTTCCCTCGGACATGCCCAGCGCGGATTCACACAGCCGTGCCTTCGTCGCGTCCTGCGCTCCCTGTACCAACCCCCAGGACCGTGGGGAACCATTTTTCTATCCTTACTGCGACCTCTCGATGGAGGCGACTAAAATATTTGCCGGCGGGGCTGTCGCACTACGTGCTCACCAACTCCACCAAGTATTTACACCCGTACGACGTCACTCAGGACCATTTTTCGGCACTCCGCCAACAACTCGGAGTGTACAAGGTCCCCGACCATAGACCTGTTCGCGGCCAAGGTGGGATCATCGCGGTGATGCACGACGCGCATTGGACGGTACTTTTTTCGCCCATGTTGGGAACGGGGAACATATCTCCACCTCTCCCGCCAGCAAGCTTCGCTCTACTGGACCGGCTCCCCAAACCAGCACCCTCGAATTAACCGCCTGTATACCACCGGTAGCGAATTACGGTAATTGATATACAACGGGAACGTTGTCGACGTCAGGGTTAGAACACAAGTAGCTTTATTTTGCATTTTTGAGCTTGTCTTTCCTCTAAGATGATCGCAACAAGGGCAGCCGACACGGTACAACATCCCTAACAAGAAACAGGGGAATACGAAAGGCGGGACGATACTTGCAGGAACATAACAAATCCAGGATCCGTTATTTTGAAGTTAGTGTAGAACTCACCCTCTCCCAAACAAGAAATCCGCCCTGGGTCAATACTTCTGTTTCTTAGTATGTGGGGGCAACCGAGTCTCGAGTATAGTAGTGGTCCCTCTATAGCGCCGGTTGAGTAGTGCCGGTTGCCCGCTACAGTACCTGTGAAACCGGTCGGCACAGATGGGAACAACCAGCAGTGGAAATATTCGGAGTAGTGCCGTTTGCCGCTATAGCGCCGGCATTTCCGGCTGGCACACGCCAGCACTATAGAGGGACCATTAATGCATGATATATGTCGGTACGGAGGGTTGAGGGATCGTGACAGGCGCAGTGGCGAACTCAACGGAAGGGAAGAAGGCTTCAAAGGAGGGCGGAAGTTGCCGGGGAATCTCAACATGGTCGGACGCACGCTACGACGACAGTGGTGACTAGTGGTGCACCCACAGCTTCTGAGGTTCCTCGCTTGAGGAGGTCTACATCTCACCCATAACCAGACTGCGACCACAATTAAATATAAGGACCATTCATATATTAATGTTAATATACAATCGGTCTTTATATTCAAGCCCAGAGTACCAGGTAATGAATAACGAGTGTGAAACACAAATAAATGGTATTCAAAACAATATTGAGTTGTTCTGACTCCAGGAACCCATTCAGGGGGCAAATCGTTGACAACAAACGTGCTCCCCCCGTATGGCAGCACACGTCGCTCAAGTAGTCCGTTCAAGTAGTCCGAGGTGCCCGAGCGGCTGGAGGAGAAGCAGCATGCAATACCCCGGCTCTCTGATAAGAAACCGATTTATTGTTTTCAGGATAGATTTCTTATTTGATGCAGAGTGTGTCCTACACTAACTTCAGTAGTAACAGCTGCTGTCGAATTTTTTTTTTTCCCCGTAACATTTTTGCGAAGTTTCTTGTGGGGGTCTTTCTTATAAGAGGGCTGGTAGTGTATGACGTCGGAATAATGACGGCGCCGCTGGGGGTGGTGGTGGGAGGTCAGAGCAGACGGGGATTGTCATACGAGGTATAACGAGGTTGACTTGGAGGTGCGGCCGGGCCGGGAGTGTAGCCTATATTGGGAACCCCCCCTAATGATATGGAGACACGCCCTTGTGTATTGCAAATGGGGTCAAATAGGGCATGTTTGTTTCGGAGGGGTTTGTCCATATTGGGGGGACTTCCATAATATGCTATTGGGACGGGGGTTCGGAGTCCCTGTCACCACTGTTGTCGTAGCGGGGGGTGTCCTCGCACCGGTGTCGTCTCGCCAGCTGCAGCTTTATACTCGTATCCACTACCGACTCACTCATAAGAAACAGCCTCACAAGAGACTCAGTTTAAAGTTTACGGGGAAATGAGAAATTCGACAGCTATTGTAATGAAGTTAGTATCGGACACACCCGTTTTCAAGTAAGAACTCTAGAGTCTAAAACCAATATTGCAAATAAGAAATCTGGCCTTTAACAAACATCTCGGTTTATTATCAGAGAGCCGGTAAAGTATCAGACTACGTGGGAGTGGTGCAAAGGTCGCAAGGTCTGGGGTTTTGAATCAGGATGGTAGTCGAATGGCTCCGTCGAAGGACATCACATGGAGTCGTGCTTCCTCCAGCATGCGAACGCGCCAGACAGATTAGATCCCCATTCATGGTATGTGTCTTTCAGGGAAGATGTATACCTAGTCGGTATGATCTGCATGGTCTAGATCATGTTGCTCCGGATGTGTTGCCGTATGATCTTCATCATCAATTGATTCACCTGAAACAAATATGTTTCCTGGGTTGGATCTGTACAAACAGAGCCTGCACAGCATATCATAACGACATACATACCTGGTACCTGGTATATGGGATCTAGATGATCTATAGGATCTAGATGATCTAGATCGTGATCTGTCCTATGCGTGGAATGTTTACTGGTACTGTACACTGTACGTATACTTCGTATGCCATAGGGAGACAGGTTGCAGTCAGCGCTACGGTGAACAAATCACACCCTGGACAATAGACAATGGCCATTGCAATAGGAATGGAATATGGTGCAATGGACGGGTCTATTGTCGTCGGT
>JAYJMJ010266834.1:0-13507 GCA_036873875.1 Laminaria ephemera | reverse complement strand
GTCAGCACAGAACGGAGTCTGGGGTACCTCTGGTGACCTTGAACTTGTGTGTAATGAGGCGGTACTATCTAGGGGAATGGGACCTGGTATCCACATCACCCCCCCCTTTTTTTTGAGACGTGCAACTGCACGTCTAAATAAAAAGGTGTCGACTTGGGGTAACAGGGCGACTTTTAGGTAAACTTCCACACATGACTACCATTAATTGACCTACAATCTTGTCAACAATGCAAACTCATGTTGAAAACACCTGTGAATACATGTTGATTAATTGTTACTGGGACAATAGGTACTATATGTGTAATACTATTTACTTCGTATGACAAATACCATTTGGGGCCAGGGTGACGCAATACAGCTATCACCTGTGAACATGGCTGCCAAAATAAAAGTTGTGATTGAGAACAGAGTTACCATATATATACCCTAGGAACTGGCCAGTTGCTGTGTGGATAACCTGTAGTACGAACTGTGTATTTGCCCTTCTCACAAAGTGCGGACAGCTTGGCACTTCTAGTGACTTCATGAAGACTTGACATGGGCGTGGCATCCATACTTTGTTGGACAGCAACGAGATCGCCAACAATATATCATGGTGTGACGACATTATTAAGATGTAGCCTTGTGTGAAAATATTTTAAGAAACGTACGTTGTTGGTGTACACCGAATCAACGTAAACAAGAGAGGATGTCAATCAAGACAAGCACTCTCATGTGGGATGTACATAATGTACAGAGCATACATATACAAACCTACACAATATACAACCAAACTTCACCTCTTTGGTTGACTGTACCAAGAACTCTTCGTAACTCCACACCCTGATGTGTTTGTCTGTACCAGGACAATCACAGGAAAACCATGATAAATAATCTGGTTCATAGACCAATGCTACCAGAATAGAGTGAGCGTTACTTTAAGTCAAATATTAGCATAACTGAGAGTTGATGTTTCATCTAGAGCTATTAATAGTAGGTCCCCTACTCTCTCTCTATGTTGTCTTCCTCTCGCTAATAATGAGATATAGTAATAGAACAAAACACTCTCACTCAACCGTCAAATCTATTGGACTATTCTCACCGAAACAACTTGCAGCCTTTTTCTCACGGGATCAACATGGATATTTTAATGTCTGCTCGATATAAATGCTGTCGGACACTTAGTATGTCGATGTAACATACTTATTGTTGTACGACGCTTGCAGCGGTACGTACAATCACAAACAGAAACAGTAACGAAACTGGACAGCAGACCACGTGTCGTCAACAAATTTAATACGGCTACCTCAGACGGCGGCACTATCGGGGTGATTCCGCCGTAGGCTCTGCCTCCACAGGTTGCTAGACTAAGGGCGCGGGAGTTCGTGTTTGCGATTCAGGCGAACATTCCTTAACTTTCGCAAGGTATGTACGTATATGTTCGTGGCAGTGGAGAATTTGGCGACGATGATACCAACCATCGCTATTCGGACCTGCACCGCGAAACCTTACTCTGAACGGAACATTGAACGGGGAAGATCGGCCTTTCCAAGGCTTGTGGTCAACAATGCTTTCAACTGTTTAGGGGCCAATGCATACTTGTGAAACTTCTCTTTCGAGATGTGGCATTGGTAACTGTGTACCCAAAAGCATTGCGTTGGTGGTATGGTTTCATTCTTCCTAAATGTACTGATGTCTCTCTTGACTGACCGGTTTGCGAAACACGATAAACGACTGGAGACAAACGATGGCGTACTTGGTACGGACCACGCCATGGACAGAGCGATTTGTTGTTGGGGTCATCTTGCGCATTATGGGGCTGATGCACCAACACTATATCGCCGGGTTGAAATTGTTGAAAACTTAGGTCGATATTAGAGGTTTCTCGAACAGTAGCACGTTCGTCAAGATTTTTCCTTGCTAGTTCATACGCTAGCTGCAATTTTTGGATGGTTTCGTGTGTGTATTGTAATGCTGTGTCGGGAAGTTCTGCCTGAGGCATTCCCATGATATCAATGGGGAGCGTGGGCATGCGACCAAACATGAGGTAATGGCGTGTCTCATGTATCGTACTACTATAGGCAGTGTTATGTGCCATTTGAATAAACGGTAGCTGTGACCAGTTGTCGTGAGCTACGTCACAATACATGGCTAACATTACTATTCATAGTACTATCCACACGTTCCAAAACTGAATTACCTTCTGGACGATATGGTGTGGGCCGCGTTTTCTGGTAACCAAAAACTGTTTGTAATTCTCCGACAAGTTGGTTCTCAAATTATGTACCTGTGTCAGAATATAACATTTCTGGAATACCAAATACTGAAAATACTGGTGCACAAGAACACGTGCAATGGTGTTTGCTGCTTTATCGCGAATGGGTACAAGAATAACAAAGCGTGCCAAGTGATCAATGACTGACATAACATACTTACAATCTTGGGAGATCGTTTTTCTCTGAGCGAGATCGATGGCTACCCGCTGAAACGGCCGCTCTACTGGTACATGTCCTTTCGGTAACAGCGGTTGGCGGTGAGGAGTTTTACGACGTTGGCATGCTTCACAACTGGTGCAATGAGACTGTATGTCGCCTTGCATAGTGGGCCACCAGTAACGGTCGCGAACTCGATCGAACGTTGCTTTGAAAGCTACATGTCCGCCAGACGCAGGAAGGTCGTGGCATGCGTTTATCACAAGTGAGCGTAGTGTTTTCGGGACTACTAACTGGTCTCGAAAAGAGCTACGTTTGCGTAAGTGACCTGGCAAGTATGACCTGTAAAAAAACAATCGACTAGAAAGAAATTGCTCGCGGATTAAATTGTTTCTCTTCGCGGGAGGGGAGCATGTTTCGGTTTTGCGAGATATTCAAAATAATACTGTTTGAATTCAGGCTTTTGCTCCTCAATTAATTTCTCTGGACCCAGGGTTGGAAATATTGACACGGCGCTCGCAAACAATTCACGATCGCTTTCGACTAGCTAAGCTCACTCAGGTTATCAGAGTGCACTTCATATGCACGTGGTGATGGTGGGTGGTACGGTAGCCCATCATAAGGTACATTGCGACAGATGGAGGCTAAATAAATTTGCGACTGCAACATGTCAGAGACAGACGATGTTGTGACAGTAGTATCCTCTGAAACATTACCGAACAAGCGGGAAAAAGTATCTGGTACAACGTGTAATTTTCCCGGCTTGTGTTTGACGGTTAAATCCAAACCTTGCAAAGCAATGGCGCAACGAGTTGACATGTTGGACGTGTCTTGCATGTAATACAGATGGATGAGAGCTGCGTGGTCGGTGACACATTTGAAGTGTCTTCCCCAAACATACTGCCTCCAATGTTGTAGAGCTAGTACAACTCCACAACATGCTTTCATCGTTGCCGAATAGTGTTTTTGACCTTTCGTACAACGTTTACTGAAGTAGGCAACGATGTTCAAATCTGATGTATTAGATTCGTTCCTGGCGTATCGGGCTAAGAAAGCACCGACTCCAACTTCACTTGCATCTACGTGTAGTACAAACTCTTTCGAAAAATCAGGGAAGTGCAACACGGGTGGAGATGACAATACCTCTTTCGATTGGGCGATGATAGCTCTACTCTGAGCTGGACCCCAATGCTTATCAAATTCTTGCCGTTTCGAAAACTGTTTGTTGGTGAGTTCAACCAAGGGTGCAGAGATTTCTGCAAAGTTCGGAACAAACCGGCGTACAAAATTGAGAGTGCCCAAAAATGATCGCACCTCCTTGATATTTTTCGCATCAGATAATTCGCTAATAGCTTTGATACGGTCATTACCAATAGTGATACCTTCAGCTGAAATGACACGGCCCAAGTATTTTACTTTCTTTGGGCCGAACTGCATTTTGGATTGTTTGAGTGTCAATGCAGCTTTCTGGAGTGCGCTAAACATGCGGTCCGGAAGCCTTACGTCATGATTCCATGTAGCGGAACATGCAACTAAATCATCCATGTAACAAAACAAACCACTGGCTGATCCAATATCGCCAAGTGCGAGCGACATCGTACGTTGGTACAACCAAGGTGCGTTACAAGCACCGAAAGGCATGCGTTTAAACCAGTACGTGCCTTTCTCTGTGACAAAAACAGTCGATTCGATGTCCGATTCAGCCACCGGCAGTTGATGAAAAGCAGATTGCACATTAGCGACTGTGATGAACTTGGCTCCGCCGACTGCATCCAGGTGACTTTCCACATTAGGCATAGGCCAAGTCTTCCGAATAATGTGCCGGTTGAGTGTGTTACGATAATCAACACAAAACCTTGGTGAACCATCAGCTTTAGTGACGATTGTGACTGGACTACCCCAGGCACTCGTGCGTTACTCAATCATTCCTTGTTTCAAGAGTTTGGTTACTTGTTCGTCAATTGTCTCTTGAACATGGGGTGAGGTACGGTACGGCGCACGATCTACGGGACGGGTGCAAGGCGGCAACGGAAACGTAGGTTCGGTTATGTTACAACAACCAAGCTTGTCTGACGACAACGAAAAAACAGGGCGGTATTTAGCGCACAACTGAATGACTTCTGAGACTTGTTCAGGTGTAAACGTGGTGTCAGCAAAAGCTTTCGCAAAGGCTGGTTCCAACGCTTTACATGTTGCGATTAACTCATCAGGATTTTCAGGTGAGGCAGCTACCGCACTAACTTGTATTTCGGGCTTTTCTGTCACTGGGGATGATGATAAATAAACCACAATGAGACCTTCGGGTGTTTTAACACCACGACTAGACGGATTGGCGATCTGCAGCCAGACAGAACCGTCTGCTGTATGCCATGTTGTAGCTGTACGGGCCACAACTAAACGCTCGAGTACTTCTAATTTTTCGAGACCATAATACTGACATTTCAGACTGTGGAACCAAACGAGGTTGAAGTACTACATCAGTATCGACAAGAGGTGGACTACTGGTGAAGGCAGTAACTGATGCTTCAGTACCGGCTGGTAAATAGAAACGAGTTCTCAAACTAACGGGGATAGCTTCGAAGTTCGCATGAACAGATGCGACAGAGACAGAAGAAGCAGAACTTCGTGAGGAGATCGTTTGAGCACAATACCGGTTATCGACACGATGTACAGCGGGAATGGTTACATTGCTCGAGTGGAAAATCAGACATCGATTTTTCCAATCGAGTTTTGCACCAAACAGAGACATAACGCTGTTATCTAACAGAATATTGTCGGGATGCAATGACGATATTACAAGGGCTTCGACTGAGCGATTGACATCACCCAATTGTAAATCCAAGCGAATGAACCCTTTTACTTCCATCAATGATCCATTCGCTGCTTTCAACGTGATGGCAGCATGGGGAATGGGATGAACAGGTTCATTTTTCAGGACTGGGTGGCGTTCAATAAAAGGAAATGATATACATGGAACATCGCTTGCCGTGTCAATCGTGACACGAGGAACATCATATCCTCCAACACGGCCACACACATAAACGCGGTGAGATGAGAAAGCAAGTGCAAGCGGCAATCGCGAGCGACGCGAAAGGGAACTGGTGAACCATTCCTCATGTTTATCAATATTACTCGCCCTGTTCGGACGTTAATCAGAACAGTCATCGACATCCATTGGTACGGATGTGGGACAAGCAGACTCAGAAAAATGTACGTCTTGCTCAATACGTACTTGCTTATTGTGTACTGGTACTTGCTTATGACGTACGGGGGAATGTATGGGACACACGTCAACCAACAACCTCCCAGGCAAACAATCAGCAAACCGTACACGCTTACGTGGGGGAGATACATCTATATCAGTATCTAGTCTACGAGACAGGTCTACATCAGTATCTAGTCTACGAGATACGTCTACATCAGTACCTAGTGTACGGGGTTCAAGCTCATCTGCTATGGACATGGTGAGGTCAAGCGATTCAGAAGGCACACACCGTCTGTCGTCGCCTCTCTGGCTACCCAACTGTACAGATTTCGACGTACCATCGGACAACAGCTGTACGGGTACCCTACATAATTTCCCAGTTGTGTGAGAGACTCCCACAACTGGGCATTGTCGTGACTGTTGCCTCGACATTTTTACGTACTCGTGAAAACGGCGTTTGTTGGCTGCACCGTGCTGGGGGTGGTCGAAACAATTCTCAGACGAGTGGCTCGACTTAGTGTTCGACGTGCATTCTGGTAGGCTGCACGGCTCGAACTGAGACTGGTGAGGCTGCTGTGAAGCAGTCTGCGACTGTGCCTGAGCACGGGGGGAACTACCCGACATTAATCCACGTTGGTTGCCGCGAACGTTTGCTGTCCATGTGGACGGTGCTTTGAGTAGTGGTACTACGCCCACGACTCTTCTACGGCTTCTTGCGAGCTACAGTAGACCACAGTGTACTCACTGTGTTGTCCACTGTCTGCTCCAACGTGGCAGCACTACGGTGTGCGCGGTCGCTAGACTCTTGCATAGTTCTGCAATACGGGCCCAAGCGTTGTCGCTCTGTACAATTCAGGTTTCAAACCTCTCTCGAAGATACCGATCTTAAGAGCTTCTAACTCGTAAACTCCAGTACGACTGGCTTGTCTGCTAAGTAACTGAACTTGCCACGGTGTTTATTGATAAAGGACGTGACTGAGTCAGTATGTCATTGCCATAGTGACAATGTCTTCAACCGAACGCGCTACGGCGTCCGCGGACAGGCACGTGGATTCAAAGGCTAACTTAACCTCTGACTATGACGTGGGGACGGACTTTGTCGTCATCGGGCAACAACTGGTGGTCGGCACTACGCCGCAACGGGACAAGACCATGCATCAATTGCGTGTGGAACACAATTGCCTCGTCGTTCAGTACGTACAAGAAAAACTGCATCAACGATGCGTCTATCAAATATTCAGTCATACCGACGCGAGACTTGAGGGAAACTTTGATAAAAGTCTCATATTGGTCCATATGGTCCACTACAAAAGTTTTGTCTTCCTCTATGCTTGAGAACTTAGTGACGGCACCGAAATCGTTGGGGTTCATCCGGGTGTTAACAGTGGGTGCAGGCTTGAGAGACTCGTTTTGCGTCATACCAGACGCAGCATGCATCGTCCTAGGTGCAACGAGGGCAACAGGGAGGCCTACGGGGGAACTGGAATGCAATGCGCTTAGAGCAGACAACAACGACATGACCTGGACGGAATCACCCTTGGCGAAACACTCTGTTAGCAAGTTGTTGAAGGCGTTGACGTTGGTGTTGTTCAAGAATGAACTTGAACTGGCTCCTCCGTACTCCTCGCGATGATGGCGGCGGCTGGGGGAGTGTAAACGCCGCGTACTACGACGTGAACGGCGATGATGACGATCTTCATAGTCGTACTCCCTGTCTCGAGAGCTGCAGTAGTCATCTGCGGCTTCTGATGAGGACGCCTGCGAACGATCTGAGCCGGTTGTTCCACCTGCTTCGCCAGCTCCGCCATCCCCACCTGCTGTTCCGCCGCTTACTGCTCCACCTCCTGCTGTTTCAACCCTTGCTGCCCCGTCAGCTGAGACTCGGCGAACAGAGTCACTGTGACGAATGGAACGATTCGTCCCAACGACTTCTCGACTGTCGCCACCTCCCTTGTGACCTCCTAGGCGGCTGGTGTTTGTTGCCTACTCCTCGTCAGGGGGAGGGGTTGAAGTTGGTGGGTTGCTCATAGTATAGAGCGGTCGACGGTTCTAGCTGCGCGCTGCGAACCAACAAATAAAATAGACCAAGCCGCGACGCCAATGTGGGGCGGTGCCCCCAACAGGTTCTCTCTTGTGTGTTGGTGGTGTGGAGGACACCCCGAGGTGGGTCGGTACCTGGGTTCAGCACAGAACGGAGTCTGGGGTACCTCTGGTGACCTTGAACTTGCGTGTAATGAGACAGTACTATCTAGGGGAAGGGGACCTGGTATCCACATATACCTAATTGCCAATGCTAAAACAGCAATCTGAATACCCAATCATCTCAATCTAAGTTTGAATATCGATGTCCCACATAATGCAAGACAAAACCCAAGGGAAGGTAAATATCCGGCAAACAAGAGCATGCTGGAGAGACCTTCAACAAACATAATATACAATACTGTCTTCGCCTAGAAGTGCCATTGCCCGACCACCCGCTCCCGTATTGTATACCTGGTACTGTGTAAGAAAAGCATAACAACAGCACGTCTCTCGGAATGTAAACATGTCATCTCGAGACAGTATCGAATCCGATTACCCCCCCCCCCCTGCTAGATGCTCCCCACGAGAAAATATATACCGCTGTGCCTCCGTGTGCAACGATTTGGTGAAGGAATCACCACGCAGCTCTGCTGACGATACGTGGAAAATCATGAACACCCCGTTAGCCACACTCCGCTTCTGTAGAAGAAACCGTAACACATGTATGTCCGCGTCCGAGAGAACATCATTACACAGGCATCAGCACACATCTACGCGTTTGGAATATGCATTGCTGGCGTGCCGTAGTCGCTGTAACCACGCGACTTGCCGCCCTGCCATTGAGCCGGGGAACAAGGGTCTCAGCAGGGCCCTTGAGGCTCGGTCGGTAGACTGTTATATACCCTACCGACACACCTGTACGAGCAGTAGCATTGTCATCACGCACTTGAGACATAGACGCGTGCAGCGATAGAGGTAGCACGTTTTGACATTTGTTTTTGTGAATGACGGGGTTCCTTATCCCAAATTCGGTGGAATCCAAATCGCTTTTTGCAAAGTGTTCATTGTGTACCCAGGCGCCATGGGATGGTTGGGTATTGTGTGAGGTAATGAGCTCCTCAAGTGAGGAGCTTCGGAAAAACCTAGATGCACCACTACTGCAGCATGTGTCCATACACAGCATGCAGCATACACCACGCGTATCACAGAATCTTTACATATATACATCAGTCGTACCATTATGTCACCGACCCCATGCACAAGACGCGTTCGAATACATTTTACTGCGCAAGCTTGTCCTTCACGACCGCGTGACCCGCCTTAGGCGAGTAGAACAGAAAGCTTTCAGCAATATCATTTTACCGTGGGTTCCCCATGCACATGAGCGGTATCCGATCATCACAGCACGGCAGGCGAGCCACATAGTTGATGCAGCACGCGGGGACAGGCCACGCAGGGCACCAATCCCTCCCGTCACATAGCATACACCTCGAGTCTCCACAGACCAGTATCGAACCACCGGATATCACAAACAGCTGGATTTCGTGTTGGTTGCACGACCTGCCCTAATGGTATTTCAGGTCTGGGCTCAGAAGCAAATTAAAATATCTGCTCACGCCAGCTGGTCTGTTGCTTAGCCCCGGTGGCGTTGACAGGTATTTTACAGTACGGCAACATTGAGATTCAGAAACTCCCGAACACACCTGCACAAACCAGAAACACGTTTTGTGCTCAATGTGGCGTACCTCAAATACATGAAGTCAAAACTGAGCATAAAAATGAGTGATGCCTGGGGATACGGATATACGAAGTATCACCGTATCACCGTACATGATCCCGGACTCGCAATACCCCCGATACCAGAAATCCCATCAACGATAGAACTCCTCAATATTCGATGAGTCTGCATGTTGCCACGAACATACAACCATCAGTGAGTTCCGCGAATCTCATGCAGGCGTTGGATATACGTCTTGTGGAAATGCCGTGGAATATGCACAAACTTAAGTCCATTTCAACGATTTTTCTGCATCCCGTGACCTACGTACGTCCCGACAGGTGACGTCGGATGACTTTATCAGCTTAAAAACGGACTGGGAAAGCCTGTCGAACGTGGGTGAAGATTCCGCCAAATCAAAGTACAACATTATCGGAAACAGCACATGTCGCGCTGGCTACGTGGACGGAGACATCGTCGTCGCGTTCTGGTCCAACAGCAATGAGTCCACTAAGATCCAGCTGCACTATCTCCAAGGAGATTGTGGCGTACCCACCGTGACAAACATTAGTTGCACGGGGGACACACAGACCGATACTTTTGATATATATAACGGGGAAGTTCACTGGGGCAACGGTTTCGAGTGCGAGAGCGGGCCTGCGCAGCAAGGATGCAACCTATCGGACTCCCCCCCTACACTCGTTCTGAACAATACCAAAGGCACCGGCGCCGACGAAGGTGACACAACTGACGGAGAGGTTTACCTCGTCGTCGAGGAGAGTAGCAATTACCCTAGCTTCCTGTATTCCGTTTGGACCGCTCGAACTGCCTCCGACAACTCTTTCAAACTAAACCACGAGTTCCACATAGCAGCCACTATGCGACTCGCGGAAGCAGTTGTCACCGGGATCGTGCATGGCCAGATAAGGGGCAGATATTGCTTTGAGCTGGTTCGGATGTACAGCGAAAACGGACCCTATACTGACAACGAGGACGCGCGAGCGGAGCCTTTCGGAGAGCACCCAACAAACGAAACTGTGAGAATTGAAGACATGGAGAGCATACCGTGCGGGGTAAGGATAGACCAGAAAGCGGTGATATTCTTCTCTTGTCTTTTTCTTTTAACCACGGTCGGTATTGTGTGGTCGCTCTGCCTGCGCTCCAGCATCGGCATGGACGTCTACGACCGGGACGAGCTTATCCGGGCGATTTCAATGTCAGGGGTAACTGGAAGTTGCGCCGCTCCTTCTTCGATACGCATCTTCGTACGCAAGGAGGACACAGGCATCATGAGCGTCGCAATCACTGATACAAATGACGCGGGGGCTGGATGTGCCCGGCTTTTCAGATTGGGAGGCAAGGTTGTTGAACATACTAGCCCAACCCCCTCAGCAGCGACAGCTACCGTGGAGCAGTACAATCGTGGGTATGGCGGTGCTGCGGTGCCGGTGGGACCAAGAACGGTGTGGCTGGAGGGAGTGCAGACAGGTATGGGCAGAGCCTTGCCAGGTCGGAATGGCAACTACCGCTACCCAAGCAGCGTTTCATTGAGCGCGTCCCCCGTCCCCTCCAACGCCTGTTCTTTTGTTGAAACTCCTTTTCATAGCCCACCTCCACTGGGGCGTGTGCCAAGAGCGGTACATGGGTCTGTACCAAGAGAGGACCGTGGGTTTGTACCAAGGGAGGGCAGTGGGTTTATCCTGAGTAAGGACTGTGGATTCGTACCAAGAGAGAGCGGTGGGATTACGGGAAAAAGAGGCATGTCTGTATTATTCGATGACGGGTACTCCCCCGATGACAGTGAGGAGGACGAGAAAGACGACAAGCGATCAGGCGTTAGCGACGACTTTGAGGGTGGTAGTACACCAAATGTGGATATTGCGGCGCCGGGCGCTGAGAGTATTGCGGCAGTGAGACCCCGAGGCGAACATCCTACGCTCATTGAGGGGTCAAGTTGGGTGGACCGCAGTGATGAAAAAGGTGTGTTAGGGTTTTCATCGAGCAGCTCGACGCCCGAGGCTAGGGCTGGTACCCCCTCGCCTCCTCCGTTTCTTGTGAGGCGCGAACAAACATTTGGCTCCCCGCAACTAGACTCTCTCGAACAGGAGTCGGAGAGAGAATTGGTTGGACCTAATTCTTCGTTTAATGTTCCGATTAAGGCCAACGACTAAGGATCTCTGCATTTTGAGCGATGCGTCGATAGAAAGGTGAAAGCAGCTTTTTCTAGCCAGGCTTGCTTGGAGGGTGACCGGTGGATAGCCGGACCTAATTCTTCGTTTAAAGTTCCGATTAAGGCCAACGACTAAGGATCTCCGCATTTTGAGCGATGCGTCGATAAAAAGGTGAAAGCAGCCTTTTCTGGCCAGGCTTGCTTGGAGGGCGACAGGTGGTGGATGGCCGCTCTGTCGGTTGCCGTGTAACGCCTTTAAGACTCGTACAACTATCCGAGTCTCATTGGAAGTGTTTTCTTCCCGTGCCGGGAGTGCACAGCTAAAACGATAAAAAAAACGCAGATTCCTGCGCCATACCGATTTGGTCTACGACGTTTCCCCACGGTTGTTTATACTTTCAACCGAGAAACCAATAGACCGATGTCCGATTTTCATAGCGAGACTTCGCTGGTGTTCGTTTGTGGGTAGATGTTGCTACCCCTGTATGTGATACCGCTCAAACGCGCGCGATGTGTTTCTGTTTGTGGCGTTGGTGTTGATATACTTCTCCATAGAGGCGAATTATCAGCCAGTGCGGAGCTGGCGCCTAAATTAGATAGCGCTACAGAGGGTTCGGCGTGCGAAATAACTTGCCCCCCCACAAGAATGTGGTAAGGACTATAGGATTCGCTATATTCAAGCATGTCGTAACTGTTGGGGGCTCATACCTATCGCCAATCGATGTGCTTCAGTTTGATGCGGATGTTTGATTACCACCGTGATAATATGTAATATATATATTCACTCCGCCGGAGCAGCCTCATTAGATAACCCTAGCAGAGGTCACCGCTGTTTTATAACTAGAAACACCGTGTTTTTCTGCGCATACGTACACGCCAATGTTCATTTTTGTGTTTTGGAGTGTAGTTCCTTTTATTTCCGTGCTTAAGGTAAGAACAGCTAGCACTACCAGGTACCATACCAGGTACTTTACATAGTGGCACGAAGGGATTTGCGCCAGATATGTATTGCCAATATTGTGTGTATAATACCAGGTACGTGCGTAACTCCGTTGCGCTTGCTCGTAGCGTGATGCTGGTAGCAGTTCGAGACGACGGCATTGTCTTTTTTGTATACTGTATCGGGTGTACGCTCAGGCCGAAAATCAATTTATGAGGGTTCTGCATTTTCGCACTGGCAGTACAAACACAAGAACGACCGGCGCAGGGGAGCCGGAAGGGGGGGGGGTACGAAGCAACTATTAACCCATTTGGGGCCCATTTAAATCAGCCCAAGCACGAAAAGTAAGTGCAATATTATCAATCGCCCAGGAAGAGCGTGCAGCTGTATGATACGAGCATCAGCATGGCATGCGCATGTCGTATAGTTGCTAACGGTGTTCGTCGGACACCCCGCCCCTATACAGCAGCCCAGGTTGCTTCGTGTGGACGCGCTCTACCGTAGGGGTACTCAACCCCTTTTTGCCAAGAACATTTCGGACTGACGGAGCTCCCAAATGTTGGTGGATGTTTAATATTTTTGCTGGTTACATGCATGCGTAGGCCGTGGGATCATTCATTAGGTCGCATGTTTACTTTTCTCAAACTTTGTTTTTGGATTATATGAGGTATAGACACGATAGAGGTAGCACTTTTTGGTTGAGTTTTTTTTTTTGTTTCTGAATGACAATGACAGGGTTCCTTAACCCAAAATCGTCGGAATATCATCCTTATTTTGCAATATGAATGTATTCACGCGCGCTACGATAGAGGTAGCACGATTCTGTAGAAAAACTGGTTTCTGAATGACGGGGCTCCTTTACCCCAAATTGTCGGAATGTCATTCTTGTTTTGCGATGTGGATATTTTTTATACCTAGCCCACGGGTTTGATCATCGAGTTGCACTTCCAGTTTACTCAAAACAAGTTTTTGGTTGAGGTACAGAGCTTCTCAAGTGAGGAGCCTCAGAAAGAAAAAAAATGGTTGGCCTTCACCGTAACAT